>QEOT01000718.1:129529-168990 GCA_003123785.1 Pterocarya stenoptera
TTTGGAGAATGAAATCTCATCTCACCTTGCTAGTTAGAGGCTTATGGTATGTGCCCCGAAGTTATGAATTCATTAACCAAAACCAAATCATTAATTACTGTTCATGCACCTCTTCCATAAGTAATTTCAATCAGTTTTACAAATCCAACAATTCTTATTTGGAATGTTTTACATGACAACATCTTGATGCATATAAGATTGAGGTTGGGTTTAAATAGACAGTTTAGATGAGATGAGATAAAATGAAATATTTTGAATTGTAGTTGAATAAAATATTGTTAGAATATATTTTTTAGTATTATTTTTATTTTGAAATTTGAAAAAGTTGTAATGATTGAGATGAGATAAGATAAGAAGATTATGTGTTCCAACAAAGCCAGATTCTAAGTTTTTGAACCAAGTCTAAATCTTGAGTTATTGCTCGAACTCTAAAATCTATAGTGGGAGAGAGATAGAAATATGAAATAAGTTTCGTAACATTTAAGGCCTGGTTTGGATGGTAAAATTATCTCAATTCATTTTTTCTAATCATTGCAACTTTTTCACACTTTCAAATAAAATATAATAATTAATTCAATTTTTTTAAATCTCAAAACAAAAATAATATTCTAACAAAATTCTATTCAACTTTCATCTTATCTCATTTCAACTCATTATTTAAACTGGACCTTAATACTATTTGAGTAATTAACTCATACAACTATAAATATTGTATAGTTCACTTTATTTATTTATTTATTTATTTATTTCCCTTTCACTCTAAACCTTAAAAGCTCAATCAAAGAATTTGTAGGAATCCAAATGCAGAGTCCTGTTCTGTGTGATGCATATACTTATCTTTTGGTTAGCGTCCAGAAAGATTGGCCCATTTACCATGGTCTAAAAGTCGAAAGAAGGACACGCACGCACACAGTCACACAGGTATTGCAATTTCTGAGGTGGTTTCCGAGGGGAGGGTAAAAATCTTATTACATTTGGATTATGGAATATGATTAGTAATAAGCATCTTTCAATATCGTGCTTCTCACGAAAGTCACTTTGGTCGGTAGCAGTAGCTGGCCTTGAAGCTCCAGCTATTTGTCTTGTATTTATACCTTTCTCTTTTTTTCTTTGAAGACCATTTGAATTGACCATGGCACCCTTGGTTCCTTTGGCCATCCTGGTCCATTGATTCATATGTTGGTGTTAGTTACTCCATCAGAAGCCTAATCTTTGCTATCTTTCAAACATAAAGGAAAAAGGTCATCTTGGTATTAACACATCTGCTTAGGACCTTGGGTTGGTGGGTTACACTGTTGGTATCCAGCCTGCATTGGTTTGGGGTTGGTAATAAAGGCAAAGATGCATCACATGCATATATAATATGAGTTTCAAAGTCGATTGCTTTGTTGTCTCCTTGATTCTCATTATAATTCAACCATCTTGCTTGCTTGCATGCAGTTTGCTTTTTGGGACTCAATCAGATGGCACCCATTATCAAATAAAATGTTTACCCATTTAGAAAGTTTGGAACTTTGACATGTTATTAGAAGGAGCACAGGCACCAAATAATTCCTCTAAACATCTCGTTTGGATTTAGAGATGAGTTGAATAAAATATTATTAGAATATTATTTTTAATATTATTATTATGTTGAGATTTGAAAAAATTGAATTGCTTATTATATTTTGTGTGAAAATTTGAAAAAATTGTAATGATGAGATGAGATGAGTTCTGAATCCTAATTCATCAGTTTTATGAGATTCATGTTTCTTTGAGTCCACCTTCAACCTTAATACGTCTCTTATATATAGACGTTAGGCATATAAAGTATGATATTCATATTGAGGCACCTTTAGCCATTTGATTTCATAAGTTTGCTTGTCTTAAGCCAACAATTATCTATGGGAATATTATGCTCTATCCCCTCATACGGCCACTCATTTCATAATTAAAGCACCCAAACTATTACTATTGTTATTTTACCCCTCAAACTACTGTTTCCCTTGCAATTTGTTATCTCTTTTAAGCTCAACTTATCTTGTGTAACGACATAAAACTTGCTACTTGTATAGGAAGCAAAAATCAAGTGACTTTGGTGACAAAAATAGCATTATATGCTTGGATCATGTTGCCATTTCTTAAAACCTCAAAAACAAGAATTTTTATCATTACACAGCTCATATAGGATGTATGATAAGCCTTGATAGAAAGGTAGCAAAAAACAGAAGAAGTTTGTACAATCTCTCTTTCACTGTGCAAAAATTTTATCTACACGTCAAGGCAGGTAAGCCAGCTTTATCCACAACCAACTGATTTCTAATTCTAACATCCTTTGGAATATCCTGAACCTTATCAAATATACATGGCATAAACATATAATAATGTTCTGTCTGTCTTAGAACATGAGCCTAAACAGGCCAAATGAACACAAATCCCAACCAACCTACCCTTCAGCCAATTCACCACCACTTCATGCAAAGCTGCAATGCAATTAACCCATCCAATACAGCTCTCACCCCTGTTAAATTATTTGTGCCTTTTACCATTTAGATCCTACCTCCACAAAAAGTCTCTGAATTGCCCAAGATACAATACCAATCAAGTTTACTTTTGAAGATGATCTAAAATCAAGGTTACAATACGATGTTGCCGTTAACGTTAATTCCCACGTTGCCCCCAAAGTTTTCCCTCCAAAATCAAAGCCCCTCCAAAAATATCCCAATTCCCTCCAAAGTTCACTTTCAAACCCTAAAATCAAAATTCAAAGATTGATTTTTGCGTATTTATTTCGAACATGGACTCCCTCCCTTTCCATCTCCACCAACCCACTACTCGTTCTATCGACCCCTTCAACATCTTCAAGTTCCCCCAATTCCCATTTCTCAAAGGTCCCGGATTTCGTCTCTCGACAACTGCTTCCATGGCCTCATTCAAGTCCTCAATTTTCATGAACAACAGCTGTGATCTTCATGGCCGGACTTCCGGCGAAGTCCATGTCATCGTGGGCCCCATGTTCGCTGGCAAAACCACCGCTCTGCTCCGCCGGATCAAGTCCGAGGGCAGCACTGGCAGGTATATTAGGCAATTTACAATTTTGCTGAAATACATAGTTTAATTCGGTTGCTCTGTTACAAACTAATTCTATTACTCTGCTTTTTAAATGGATTGGTTAACCTAGGTCTACTGATGGGTTTTCGCTATGAATGCGAAGTTTTGTTTAATAAGAGCGTATTTTTAGCTCAATTGTTTAGGCTCATGTTTAGATTAAGTTGAAGTTAGCAAAGATTCATTTATTCTGTAATTAAATTTGAAGCTTTTGTAAAAGTTAGTTTGGTCTTTTACATAAAAGTGAATTTTTTGCAGGAATATTGCAATAATAAAATCAAGCAAGGATACAAGATATGCTATAGATTCAGTCGTGACGCACGATGGGATGAAATTTCCTTGCTTGGCATTGCCAGATCTGTTGTCGTTTAGACAGAAGTTTGGAGATGATGCTTATGAAAAGGTAATTCTTGAGTTGAAAAAAAAAAAAGTATTTTTGTTGGGTTTTAGTTTTTCTTTAACTATTTTGTTTTTCTTTATTCTGTGTTACTAGGTATTCCAATGAATGAACCGCTAGATATTGATGGTCGTTAAGCCTATTGATATATGAAGTAATAATTTAACGCTCAGTTTAAAACGGGTACACTGGGTGTGTAATATTTGGTTCCTTATAGATAAGGATAGAACACCTAGAATTTAATGATTGTTGTGATGTATGGGTCACACCAATTGATTTCTCAAAACTTTGTAAGATTATCAACTGTAAAGGGCTGAAATTACTTATAAGAAAATGTAAAAGGGCTCAAATCAATAAACGTACTCTGTTCTGCTCAGTTTGGATTGAAAGGAGTGCTTAATCAATCCTATTTTATTTTATCTCATCTCATCTCATAATTATAATTTTCATAAATTCTCACACAAAATACAATAATTAATTTAACTTTTTCAAATCTCAAAACAATAATAATATTAAAAAATAATATTCTAACAATATTTGATTCAACTTCCAACTTTCATCTTAACGCACTATCCAAACCTAATACTAAATTGTGCAGGGTTGTGGCAGGCAGAGGGATGAAGCTTTTAGTAGAATTAGTTTTAGGCTTTTTATCCAGTTTGATTTACATGTAGGAGGAATAGTTTAATTAACATGCATATCCAGTGTATGGGGAGGATATAGTTGAATTGATGATGATGTTTTACCTTCGTGTTGCAAAGTCTGTTGAGTGTTACTTCGTGTTTAAAACTGTCGCTTTGAGTGTTGCTGATCTGATATTATATTATGTTGACAGCTGGATGTAATTGGTATAGATGAAGCTCAATTTTTTGAGGATCTCTATGATTTTTGCTGTAAGGCTGCTGATCATGATGGGAAAACTGTAATTGTTGCAGGCCTAGATGGGGATTACTTGAGGTGCTCTACAAACATGATTTTCATTTTTTCTTTTTTCTTTTTTGTAGTGGCCTCTTGTAGTATCTATAGCCTTCTACCTGTTTCCACAGTTTTCTTTCGTTGATTGTTTGGCATGCTATTGCTTCCCATTTGACCCACACATAACTATAATTGGCAGAAGGAGCTTTGGCTCAGTACTTGACATAATACCCCTTGCGGATTCTGTAACCAAGTTGACGGCCCGTTGTGAAATCTGTGGCAAACGAGCTTTCTTTACTTTGAGAAAAACAAAAGAGAAACAGATGGAACTCATTGGTGGGGCTGATGTCTACATGCCTGTCTGTCGCCAGCACTATGCCAATGGACAAGTTGTCATGGAAGCAGCAAGGAATGTTCTAGAATCCTACAAAGTTAAGAGTGATTCCTTTGTTGAGGCAACTTCAGTTGTTTAGTAACATATTTGGCTTGTTTAAAGCTCCCTATATTTCTCTTGGCTCATATTTTTTCAGTCAGTTGCCTGGATGGGGAATTTGGACTTTTTTTTTTTAAGTTTTCTTGTCCTTATGTATATGGGATAGAGTTAAATCCACTTACTGGTGGAGATGTATTTTATTATGTTTAGCACAAAAAGTCATGTTCTTCCATTTGTTGTGATAACTCATTCACTATGATGTTGGTTTAATGAGTTGATAGAGAGGTCCTATTGTCTTGTTCCACATCTACTTGTTGAATCTCTTTGTAAATATGCACATCGCCATTTTGATATAAATATATGTTCTTGGTTGCATGCATTTCTTTATGTATTCTCATAATAAAGATCTTGTATGTAATCGTACATCTTATTTCCTTTTCCCCAACTAGATCCAGAGAGGATCAATTACTTAGGTACATTTTATGCTGATGGTTATTCTGCTACATTAACTTAGACCATAGGCCATGAGCACTTGACTTTCTCTTTGTTTTCCTACTTCCAAATAAGGTAATGTGGTGAAAGACCTTCAGTAGTCTACTGGCATACTTTCTTTGCGAAGCAAAGTTCACAGAGCCAATGCAACCTGTCACCTGTCCTAGTGGGTTCCTCTTTTTGCTCAGAGATCTAGTTTCCATACCATATGGTTTGATGCTCTGTGTTTTGTTTGAAATTGGTTCCGTTGTCTTTGAACGGTTCTGCCATTGAAGGCTCATCTTCAAGGACATGAGCTCTTGTTCAAGATTCTGAATTCTCAAGCTTGTGGACTCGTATTCCTTTCTTGAAAACTCAGGCCTCTGTGTCAGAAGATCTTTTTGTAACAAGAGACTCAAAGGTCTACTGCTTGGCTCTACTCCATCCATGTATGGACTTTCTCCTAGATTCTGACTTTTGGAGTTTGGACACCTAGAGCTTGAGAGGCTTCCAGAGAACTCTCCACAATTTGTATACCTAAATGAGTCTGAGCATTCTTTGAAAACTTGGTGTGTGTTGAGCTGCTGAACAAAAAGTGCCTTGACAATCAAACGTAGTGGCATTGACTCATTTTGAACAGCTTCGATGCATGCCTCTTGTGATAGTTTTTGGCAGTTGAGATACTTGCAGACTGCCGCCTTCTTTTCCTGTGATATACTTGGATGTGTCTGAAGAAAAGAAATATGCTATTATTAGGGAATCAAACTTTATATAATTACCTTACTTATTCATACATCTAATTTTTAAACATCATGAATTTGTTTCATTTTTGTAGCCAAGAAGCTACACAACTTGGTTTTGATTGCTTTGTCAATTCCAAAATTGTATTGGTCTGATGCTCGAGGATTATCATCCAAGCAAACATAACCAATCATTCTTTGATACGTGTTTGACTTCAATGTGATATAATTTCATCTAAGTTGCATCTTAAAGGAAAGCTGGGATTTGTGAACGCTTACCTGTAGGAATGTGTTCGTTGCCCAGTAAAGTTGATCATGGCTCTGTCTGCAAGGGATTGGTATTCTTTCAATGAGTTCCATGAATCTTTCAGGTCCCATGTTTGGATCTGCAGCTATATGGGAGAGATATGCATCCCATAACTCTGCAACTATTGAGTTGCTTGCCGAAGGCGTATTGTTCATATCCAAGTTAGATGATACATATGTTGACATTATGCTCTCCATTGCAGCCAACTCCATGCTAGAAGAAATTGACTCTGTTCCAATTTTCAGGAGGGCAAAATCTTCCACTTGAGCAAAGTGCAACATACACGCTATCTGATCTTGCAACTTGACCTTATTATCACCTCTCAAACCAACTTCAAGGGATCTAGAAAGCAGTGCAAAGTAAAATCCGACAGGAATAGCTCTACCAGCTTTCTCCCCCATGGGCAGCAGATCAAGTATGCCGTGGAGGATTGCTGCAGCTTTGTTATTTGTGTCGTCATTCCTTTTCTCAGTGGAGTTCTCCCAAAATTGACGTGTCTTCTTGGACAGTACCCATTTGTTTGCATAGAAAACAAGGAGAGGGCTTACATATTTTTCTTTCATACCTTGTCTTCTTAAAGATCCTATTATTCTTTTGAAGAATCCAAATGGTAAAGCTATCAGATCCTTGATCCAGAGGTCCTTGCTCACTATCTCCTTCACTGTTTCACAGTTCCAAGCTTGGCTGGCCAATGCCTCCAATGTGACAACTGGTTGGTCCCGTCTCCTCTCTGGGTCAAGGATCTCCATGCAAGTCATGAAGGCCAGAGACTCGATGCAGCGGCTCACTATCAGCAGCTCCTCAGACCATGGAAGCAACGTTTGGCACTTTTGAAGCACAATCAGGGTGTCATCCCAACTTTGCAGAACCACTTGATTCAGATAGAGATCAAACCGCTCACAGAGGTTACTGGAGCAGTAATCTTCTGTCATCTCAATAAACTCTGCTGCACATCGCAGCGCTGCTACATTAAAAGGGTCAACCAATGTGGAAGAACCATAGACGAAGAGCGCAATCATTTCAAACGTATCTGGTCCCCCGGGGAAATCTTGTGGTAGCTCAACATCAGCTGAGTCATCTATTCTTTTCTTGAAGTATCCACTCTTTGAAGACAGTGGGTTCTGTAAACACAACAATGAAGAGAACCTAAAAGTAAGCTTGTGCTACTACATTCAATCCTATTAAATCTTACACAATTCTGAAGAACGCAAGAAACCCTGCTTTGTGGGGCATAGTAAAGGTTCTAAATTGATATCTTTACTTTCACAAAGAAAGCTGCAAATGTTTTTGTTGGTATATGCAATAACAGATACTTTTCACTAGATTGAACTTAAATAATGACAGTTTTCATACTTTGTGCAGGTTGAATATTCTATCATCAACTCGAACACGAAGAGAAACCGGCAAACCAGTCTCTTGGCTCCTGAGACAAAGATCCAACCAACATCATGAATTCAGAAGAACATTTGCAATGCATGCTAATCAGAAAGGTAAATAAACACTACCGAACCAATAACCTTACCATGACATAATTTTGATCTTGAGCAAGGCCCTGATGTTAGGTGAAGAGAAAGGACTTGAGGCCACTGAACTATCTTTCGTGCTCACAACTTCCATTAGTAAGCTCATACAAGTGCTCTCAAACTAGTGTTGACTGAAAGTGGAATAGTGAAAGCAATCAAGTAAACATATGCTTCTGAATCTCTCTTTCGATGGCCATAAATGGTAGAAACCCGTCTCAACAATCATAATAAAAGAGCACTGGAGCTTCTAGAACCCAGAAAACCAGCGAAATAAAATAGAATGGAAGAGAGAAAAGAGGTGGCTTGATCTGGCTTGTCTGCACACATTCGTGAATTTCATATTGTAGTCAAAGTCTAATGCACACGAGTGAAACTCGATAGCCAAATTTTAAGGCCTCAAAAACGTTCTCGAGTGGTGAAAAGTTTGAATATCATGCATACACTTGGCCTTGGTCAGCAAAATATGGAGGCATTCTACCCCCCATTTCAAATACGTGGCTTGCACTGCAAGCTTGTTTTATCATTAAAAGGTACTATATAATTCGTGTGATTTTCTGATTAGTCAATCTGATCTTGCAATCAACATCAATTGGTGTAAATTAACTCTGTGATCACGTAGATCATCTCTTATTGGGCATGATATTCAAAATGCTAACCTGTAAGATTGATTAATGGAGGTTTTGGGAGTAAAATGTACATGTATTAGAAGGATGCTTCATATAGAATATTAATGGAACTGGTGGGGATCTCATGGAAAAAATGAAAAGGGTGTGTTGGGAAATAGAAAAGAAGATTGAAAGACGGAAAACAAATAGAAATAATATGAATAAAATATGATAGAAGGGAGAGATGAAGTGCGGAAGAAGTTTTGTGGCATATGGTAACCAACCAAGACGGCACGGCTTCTGAAATTCGGGCTCTTTGGGAGAACGAGCTTTGCTTGCTTTTTCCAAACAACTCTCAATCCCAATAATCAGTTTTGTAATTGTAAGAACTCATGTAAAATTAAAGAAATACGATTACACTAATTTAGGCCGTATTCGTTATGTATAGGTATGTTTTGGTCTTGAGTTTCAAGGATTTTTTGTACACAAGTACGTACCTGCATTCATTCATGGTGGTTTATACTTCATAAAAGATTGTAATTCCTTCAGGGTTTGGCAAATCTCACAGATATTAGAATGACCTCATCTTAGATCTCGAGAACTCAAGCAATACAGAACCTCTTTTAGTTGCACAAGGGATTTATGCTTTGATCTCAATCAAGCAATATACCTAGTTTATTCTAAAATGTCAGCATCCACTGATTTTGGAATTTCAAAAGCTGTTAAGTTGCTACCAAATTTTTATTTCAGATCAAGACGGCTCCCCTTTACCATTACATGCAAGAGGAAAATGCAGACCTAAAATATCATTATTCAAACATTTCTTGAAGACCTAAAATCGTCAGTCTAGTTTCACTAATTATGCATCTGATGTTTCTGCAATTTTTGTAAGCATGTGAAAGGGAAAAACAAAATTAATCACTTTGCTTATTACAAAGAACGTACTTTCTTCCTAACATGTTGTGGCATTTTTTTTCTGAGAAATGATAGTTGCAGTTGTGAGTGCGCAAGTGTCGTGTAATCGTTTTAAGAAAAGTAAATAAATATGAGACACACATGAAAAAAATTAATTTTTTAATAATGAATTCCATTCTTTTTCAAAGTGACTGCACGAAGATTGCGTACTCCATGACTATATGTAGCATTACTCTTTTTGCCTGCAGAGATGGGTCATTAATGGATAAGTCTCATAGATATGAGTTCATGCCGATGTTTGCTATCTTAGAAACGTATTCCTTAATTTTGATATGAGGACCTGTCCCAAAGTTGACTGATGAAGCTCTGGTTCCAGAAAGTCACAAATGCACTCATGATGGTGTCTTTGGACATAATCAGCATGGGCATATGGCAAGTAGGGAGCTTTCATTTTTCCTTGCCTTCCTCTTTTTTCTTCGAGGTGGCAAGAATGAGTTCGAATCCCATTCTTGACAACCTATCTTTTACTTTCTGTTTGAATCAGCATGATGCGAGTTGACACAAGTACAATTTTATATTTCACCATGGACGAAAATACCCTTTATTGCTCTGCTAGGGTTTACGTATTCTGCTAGGGTTGGCTTTTCCTCCCTTCATGGCAGCTGTAGAGGCCCATCTAGGAGCCTCAGGGACGCTGCAACGTACCTTTGCCAATATGGTTTCTGACTCTCCACAGTCGATCTCGGAGGTGGATGTGTTGTTTCGTGCTCCAACGTCGATGGTTGGGGCGGTTTGTGTGTTGTTCTCTACGGATGAGATTGAGCAGTCTGCTATGCTCTTCAAGTTCTCATTGGTTTTGAAGTTTGTGAGCCAAAGACCATCCTTTGATACCATACGATTGTTTATAAGATCTCGCCAGGGCCTGAAGTCTCAACCGATTGTCTCTCCCATGCGCAAGCCACAACACATCTTCATTCGATTGTCTACAGAGGATGATTTCTTGAAAGCCTTTGCCAGGGATGCATGCGATATCGATAGAGCCTTTTATCTTGTCTTTCATTGGACACCTGAGTTTCATGAGGACAATGAACCTGCTACGGTTCCTATTTGGATCAACATGTTGGGCCTCCTTCCTAACTTCTACTATGAGTCCTTTCTTCAAAACATCACTGCACCATTGGGTAGGTTTCTTAAACGTGACAACCCTACACGGTGTGCTACTCGCACAGATGGGGCGAGGGTATGTATTGAGATGGATATTTCTAGAGAGCCATTGTTGGGCTTGTGGATTGGTACGCTAAAGAAGCCAAAGTGGTTCTATCAAGAAGTGGTTTACGAAACCCTTCCGACATATTGTATGACCTACAAGACCCAAGGCCATAACTTTAGAACGTGTAAAAAGGAGAATCAACAACGTGATCATGGCCCTAAGAACCTGAAAGAGGCAAAGAAAGCTGAAAGGGCTTGGAAACTGCAGACTCGGGACGTGGTGGTTGAGGAGATATGCGATGATTTAGAAAATATTGTGATAGCATTGAAGGAAGGCACCACAACTGTCACCAAAACCTTTGTTGATGAGGAGGTTGTGCATGCTACGTTGCATGTTGATACTCCATCTGAGTTGCAAGCACCAATTGATATCCCGAAGGAGCCCTTGAATGTTGATTCTATGTTTGAGTTGCAAGCAACAGATGATATTTAGAAGGTGCCCTTAAATGATGCTAATGAGAGTTTGCCTGTTATTGATGCCCAGAATCTGTGTGAACCGAAATTTGTTGCGATGTGCATGGTGCTTAGTGATGGGGTCCATTGCTTGGATGATGTGGCTTCACTGGTTGCTAAAGGAAAGATGGCCTTGGTGGATGGTGTCCCCTCCAGGGTTGTACTAGGGTTGTAAGCAAACCCCCTCGCCTTGATTTATAATGTGTTCTTGCTTTTATTGGAATGTTCGTGATTTAGGTACTTCACGGAAACGCTTAAGAAAATTTGTCATAAGGTATTGTCCTAAACTTATTGTTTTAGCTAAACCTATGTTAAATGTTTCTAAATTACAGTGGTGGAGAAATTGGCTTGATTTTGATGATTGTGGCTCAAATATTGAGGTTGGTGGTAAACTTTGGTTCATGCGAAAGACTGAGTTGAATCTGGTAATTGATAGTATGAGTGAGCAACATGTTACTGTGCACATTGTTGATAGCTTGCATCTTGTGTTTTTTTACCTTTGTTTATGCCAAGTGTAACTACCAAGAGAGGCGTCGATTATGGAGTCACTTAGAAGCTTTTAATTGTTCTGATCCATGGTTAGTGATAGGTGATTTTAACATAATTTGACATGATGGTGAAAGATGTGGTGGCGGTCCACGACTGGCTGCTGCTATGGATAGGGCTGTAATCGAGCCGAGCCGAGCCGAGCTTTGGCTTGCCGAGCTCAGCTCGATTAAAAATACTCGAGCTCGAGCTCGAGATTTTTTTTTATTCTCTGTTCGAGCTCGACTCGATAAGATAAATTCTTAACTCGAGCTCGAGCTCAAGCTCGTCCCACAAACGAGTTCGAGTCGAGCTAAGTTCGAGTCGAGCTAAGCTCGAGCTTGAATTTTTTTTTTAATAAGATTTAATAATTAATAAAAAAAAATAAAAGACTTAATATTGAATTTATACAATTAATAAGTATATCTTTATTGAATTATAAAATCTTTAAAAAATTATAAATAATTAAAATATCTAACTAGTTGATATTTATCCAAAATAACAATATATTAGCCTACATATATTATTAATACGTACACTTAATATGATAGCATATATATATTTCATATATGGTTTTCACATACTAGTATATAACATTATAAAATTTTATCAACTAATTATTATACAAATTATAAAATATACCTATAAAGTATATTCATTATATAGACATAAGTAATTAGATTACATATTATATATTTAATTATAAAAATGGCATGCTTATATTATTAGTTAATACATATATATGTATATATACATAGATGTATGTATATATTTATCAATATATAAATAAGTTTTAATCGAGTCGAGCTAACGAGTCGATTCGAGCATAAACGAGCGAGCCTTAACGAGCCTTAACCGAGTCGAGTCGAGTTTTGTCGGGTATGTGTCATTTATTAATCGAGCGGATATTTGCTTTCACGAACGAGCTTTTTTTTTTTTACTAGCCG
Source organism: Pterocarya stenoptera (assembly GCA_003123785.1). Taxonomy (NCBI): domain Eukaryota; kingdom Viridiplantae; phylum Streptophyta; class Magnoliopsida; order Fagales; family Juglandaceae; genus Pterocarya; species Pterocarya stenoptera. The sequence continues at coordinate 142,117 of QEOT01000718.1, forward strand.
AGTTCGATTCGAGTTTAACCGAGCGAGTACCGAGCGGGCTATCGAGTAGACTAGTTCATTTACAGCCCTAGCTATGGATGATTTCAATGCTTGTTTGGATAATTGAGGGCTCATTGAGATGAGTTATACTGGAAATTCTTTTTCTTGGTGTAATGGGCATCAAAATCTGTCTCGTAGTTGGGCTCTGCTTGACCGTACTTTTCTAAATGTTGTGGCCATGGATGTCTTCTCAGAAGCTAATTTTCAATATCTTCCTCGTACTTCATCCGATCATGCTCCGATGGTCATTAATTTGGTACGGAGTGTAGAGCCTTATAGCTACTCGTCCTTTAAATTTCAACAAATGTGGACTTCACATGACAGTTTTATGGATCTAGTGTCTCAAGTCTAGCAGGAGGAGTCCAATGGTTCAAGTTTTCTTAGATTGGCTAGTAAGCTTAAAAGGCTAAAAATTGCACTGATGGTTTGGAATAAACAAGTTTTTGGCAAGACACAGTTACATATTGCAGAGTTGGAAGCTCATATTCAGGAGCTCGAGAATAATTTGCAAGATGGTTACTCAGCTGATTTGGAGTCGGATTTGCTGGTGTCTCAATTGGAGTTATCGGTTTGGGTGGAAAGGGAAGAAACTTACTTGGCTCAGCAAGGGAAACAGACTTGGGTGCAAAAGGGTGAGGCGAATATTGGTTTTTTCCGTGCTGTGAGTAAGAAGAATTGGTTCCTAATCAAAATGACGAGGCTTGGGGATAGGACTATGCTTACCTCACCTGAACAGATCCATGTGGGTGCAGTAGATTATTTTCAGGAATTTCTGGCAGCTCGTTCACGTACATCTCTCTCGGATCTTAGTGGGCTGATTGATATGTTTATCACAGAAGAGAATAATAGGGCTTTGTGCAGGGTTCCATCGTCCCAAGAGGTTTATGATGCTCTTTGTTCCATTCATGTGGATAGTTGTCCAGGCCCGGATGGATTCAATTCGGATTTCTTTAGATCCCGTTGGCACATTGTCAGTAGTGATGTGATTGATGCTGTGGCTTAGTTTTTTAGAGGGGGTGCTTTACCTCGATTTTACACTGCTTCTTATTTAGTCTTTATTCCTAAAGTTGAAAATCCAGGGAGTTTTGATAAATTCTGGCCAATCAGTCTTTGCTCGATTATTTATAAGGTATGTTCCAAAATCCTTATTAACCTTCTTTCTCCTTTGTTGCTCGGCTTATTTCTCTCGAACATGGTGCCTTTATTCCAGTGCATAGTATTTATGAGAATATTAGTCTAACATAAGAGTTGATCCCTGGTCTCAATAAATCGGCCCATAGGGGAAATGTTGTGCTTAAAATTGATATGGCAAAGGCTTATGATAGCATTGATTGGGGTTTCCTTCTTCATGTATTGGCTTCCTTTGGTTTTTCGGTATCAGTGTGTGGTTTAATAAATTAGTGCATTCCTACCCCATGGTTCTTTATTGTGTTAAATGGCATCCCAAAAGGCTTCTTTAAGGGTGGTCGAGGGTTGCGACAAGGTGATCCCCTCTCTCCATACTTATTTATTATTGTAGAAGAAATCCTCTCCCGGTTAATCAAACATCAGGTTGCAATAGGGAAAATTCAAACTTTTCTCCATTCAAGGGATTCTCCAGTGATATCTCATCTATTGTATGCGGATGATATATATTTTCTAATGGGGAAAAGCTTCTATGCGAGCTATTATAAAGATCTTGCAAGAGTATGAAGATTGGTTCGGTCAAGTTGTGAACAAAGCAAAATCTTCCATTTTTATCTCCAACAAGATTACTTTGGCCCGACGACTATGACCCTGCGCTTGACAGGTTTTATTGAAGGTACATTACCTTTTACTTATTTGGGGGCTTTTATTATTTATGGATGCTTGTTAACACATCATTTTGATGATTTATTTAATAAAATTCTAAGAAGGTTAGAAGGTTGGCAAGCTAAATTACTTTCTAATGGTGCTCGTCTTCTTTTACTTAAACATGTCCTGCAAAGTATTCCGATTCATTGCCTATCCATCTTGCCTACGCCATCCACGATGTTGGACAAGATTAAGCGGCTTATGAGTATGTTCTTTTGGGGAGTTCAGGAAGGCAACCCAAAAAAGAAATGGTGCTCGTGGGATGCGATATGTAAGCCCGTTTTGGAAGGGGATGTGGGTCTTCTTAATCTGCATGAAGTTCAGAGGTCTCTCCATATGAAGCTTGCTTGGAATCTTCTCCAAGGTAAATCTTTATGGTCCCAATTTTTTTTAGCAAAATATGTGGGTTCGGAACATATCTCGCTAGTTGACCCTAGGAAGGGAACTTGCTTTTGACGTATGATTATGAAGTGTCTTCCTTCTGTGCAAAAAAACTCCTTGTGGAGGGTAAAAAATGGAAATTTATCTTTTTGGAAAGATGATTGGGTTGGTGATGGCCTTTTGTGTGATCAACAACAAATTATAGATCTACACCAAATTAGGGATCTACCTTCCCCAACATTGGCGGAGTGTAAATCTGGAGAAGGATGGAATATTGATCTTTTTCAAAGGCTGGTTGGACTGGAAAGAAAGGATATGTTGATTGAAAAATTGGGAAGTTTAAAAAATAGTAAGGATGTTCTTATTTGGGTTCCTAAGGCAGATGGAAGGTTTTCCACTAAAAGTGCTTGGGAGTGCCTTCGTACTCCATCACCTATGACTCCGTGGATGAATTGGGTTTGGCACCCTTTTATTCTCAAAAAAATGTCAATTTTGATGTGGAAAGCTCTGCATGGTTGTCTTCCTGTGGATGATCATTTGAGGAGAGTGGGGATTATTCTGGTTTCAAAGTGTGATTGTTGTAATTTGGGCGCCTATGAAGATCAGGATCATGTTCTTGCGTTGGGTGACTTTGCGGCACAGATTTGGAGTCGAGCCTGTCTTATTTTAGGCATGCCAAATTTGATTGTAAGAAATTGGAAAGAGCAAATGGCGTGTTGGTTTCATCGGGCCAAACGCTCTTCTTGTAGTGGATAGATCCTTGGTTTCCTTTCTATTATTATCACATGGCGCTTGTGGTGGAGGAGATGCAAAGCTCGGATGGAAGGCACCCTAGAATCTATTGACACGGTTTGGATATCAATCAAGTATTGGTTGTCTTGGGTTGTCTTAAAGTTTAAAGATCAAAACAATATCAATTCTAGGGACGAGCAAGTGCTTCATTCACTAGATCTTCCTATTCCAAGTGTTTGTATGAGGGGTGACAAGATTGTTAAATGGGAGAAACCAAAGTCTGGTTGGTATAAACTTAATGTTGATGGTTGTTCTTTGGGTAATCCGGGTGCTTCAGGAGTAAGAGGGGTTATTCACGATCATGATGGTGAGTTGCGTTTGGGTTTCTCTGCGCCTATTGGTTGTTGCTCTAATAACCACGCTGAGGTTATGGGTTTACTTTATGGTTTGCGGCATGCTAGGCATTTGGGTTGTGAAGCTATTGAGATTTAGATGGATTCAAAACTGATTATTGATTGGATTGGAAATGGAAGGTGTGGTTTGTGGTACTTAGAAGACTTTTGGGAAGAAATCATGAGCTTCCTTGGTCAGATTCGCTTCACTTTTAAACATATCTATTGGGAGTCCAATGTGGTTGCTGATATTCTGGCAAAATCTGGAGCTAAGGGAAGTAATCTTACTTATTCTTTTGCTTTGGAACTTCCTCAAACGGCAAGAGGTTCCTTAAGACTTGATAAGGGAGGTCTGCCATATTTGCGAAGGAAATAAATGCTGGGTACTTTTACCTTGTTAGTGTATTTTATTTGTTGCTGGGTTTTTGATTTATTGTTAGTGTTTTTTTTTTTTTGCATGCTTGGGTTTGTTTGTCCCAAGTATTGGATTGTTACCACAGTTCTCCTCCTTCATCAGTGAGGTTTTGTTTTAATAAAATTGAGAAATGGTCACTCATGAACATGTGACCTTCATCTCTTTAAAAAAAAGAAAAAAAAGCCAGTTCAACGAATATGCGAGGGCTAGTTCAACGAATATGCGAGGGCTGTTTCAACGACTTCTTGTTAACAGCGTCATCACTTTTTTATTTGTCCTTGTGTTTTTTTGCTACCCCTCCTGCATTATATAATGTCTTGATGTGCCATTCATTAAGATCTTATTCTTGCATGGAAGATGGGTATGATCCTGCAATAGGATAGAAAAATCAACACTGATCTGGCTAATACCATCCGTTATGTTATTATCTGCAAAAGTGTGGACAAACTAGCATTCTCATTGTGTATGTAAGGGCAATTTGTTTCGTGTCTCGGTCATGCACCTAATCCACCGAGAGAGAGAGAGAGAGAGAGAGAGAGAAGACACTTTGCCAAAAGCAACATTTAACTTTCTTGGAATATAACATTTATGTCAAATTACTCAAAGTACATCCCATCAGGGACCCGCAATCTCACCGGAAATTGGTTTCTCTCTCAACCCGCAACCAAGAAAGTTCAGGACTTCGAAATGGTCTCGATGAAAATGGCCAAGGTTTTTTTTTAATGGCCAAGGTTGATATATAATGGGTACACACAAGAAGGCACCTTCTTCATAGCTGCCAGCAGCTTACAAAATAAAAAAGGGACCAAAACTACATGTTCGACCTCCGCTTTTTGCTCCAATCCTAAGACATGGCATCTACCGGTGCCCAGTTTTCACTTCCATGCACAAGAAGCAACCAAATCTCTGTTCATCCAACCAAGATAAAGAGCTTCATCTCTTTCTTCAAGCCTATATTTGTCGCAATAGTTCTCCAACAGCGTTTTAATGGTGGCATTCACCAAGGAGCTTAAAGGGTATGGAGTAAATCCAGCCATTTTGAACCGTGACCTCCACTTACCAAGAAGCTCATGCCGTTCCACCCTATCAGGCCCCTCACAAGCTATTATATTAACCACCTTCTTTGCCAAGCAGTGCTGCTCCACATTGATCCGCTCCTTACTCTCCCTCGGAAGAGTCACATTGATTGACTCAAACATAGCTGTGTAGTAGTTCAGTGTTTCAAGGAACCGTGGATAGAATGCGGCAGTATTTGTGTTGGATTCTTGCTCGACAAGTGTCACCACCTTTGGAGACAGGCTCTTGACCAACCTCAGTATCCTGTCCCGGTGATTCTGAGTGCTGACACTCTCGTCGGGCATGTGGTGTAGCATGAAAGCGAAGTTCACAGCAAGAGCTTCCCCAGATCGAACCCCAAGATTCCCTAGCTGAACCTGACAACCAGGCATTGCTGCAGCATGGAACTCAAATGGCACCTTAAAAGACTTTGCAAAGTTAGATAGTCGCTTTCCCACAATTCTTAGTCCTCCTCCACGAGCATAAGCTGACATGGAATCGTCTATACCTGTTATGCGGATGTGGGGTGGTCCACCAGGCCTAGCAGCAAAAGCCTGGATTAAAGTCAACCATTGACTCCCCTGAGCAATTTGGAAATCAATGATGTGAACTCTGTTTTCATCCTTCATGGCTTCTGCAATAGCTCCATTGGCAGACATATAGCCAAATTTAAAGTAAGGGCAAACCTCATAAAGAATATGCATATAAGAGAGGAGCTCGGCACTTGCTGGTTCTTTACATTTCAACGATTGGCAAATGTTACTTCCTGAGGAGGCCAGCCGTGCAACAAGCCCTTCCAACATGTATGCTCCCAATCTTTGGATTGGTTCACCAGTAACCGACACCATTTGACGTAATTCATCCATCAACCATTGTGCCATTAACATATCATTATCCGATACTGCTTTTGCACAGAGAATGAGAATACGATTCAAATCCCTATTGGAAATTGCCTCCAATATTTGTCTCCAGCTGTCCATTGCTGGTGAGGTATTGCTTGTGCCATTCTGGAAGGTACAACCATAGCTGTCAAGAAAATTGCAATCAGGACCCATCATTACAGTTTCCAGTTCTTTCAGTTTGTGCTTGAAGTCATTTACTTCATCAGTCATGCAGGATCCACTTATTGAAGAGCCATAGGTATTGTCAGGGGAGTGAAGCTGGTCAGCAGGGCATGACTGAGAATCTTGCTGCGACATTGGGCTTCCATTGGGTGAGAAACTGACAGTTGATGGGGAAGTATAAACAGCATAATTTCCCTTTGCTGAGGACTCCAAAGTGCAGTACCGTTCATAGGAATTCTGAGCCAAGAAGTGGGTCCCTTGGCTCCCATCATTGGAGTGTAGCTGGTGGTCAATTGCTCGAAACTGAGGCAAGCAGTAGGCCTCAACTTCTCGAACTGGTTGATAGTACAATCCACTGGACATGCCCGAACTTCTGTGCCGCTGTGATGCTTGCATTGAAGAATAATCTACCAACAGAGTCTGCCCGTCCTTGTCAAAAAGCTTGACTGAGGAATCTTTTCAGGGCACAGTAGTTTTTGGAACTGAACTAACAACACACTTGCCAGAAAGCGGCCTGTTGTAGCTGTTATTTGGTATTCATGGCAGCAAATTTTAAATTCTTGGGTTTTTTTTTCTCATAAAACAAGCTCAATATCTGCGTGGCAACAACAGACCTTGGTTACACCAATACCAGCAACTGCATAAATTTCAGATGACTTCTCGCCAAAGAAAATGTATATAAACAGATTACACGTAATCAACAAAGAATACAGAATCGTGCAAATCATTTCCTAAAAAAATAAAAAGAGAATGAATAAAAATCATGTTCTTCGAATTCTGAGGCAGAGTATGATAACATGGGGAAATCTTTCATTTGGGATGGGGGTTAAAATTATCTTGGAAATAGCTGGGAAGATAAATTACATATGAATTGGTAATAGCACCATGCAAATGTGAAAGGGGGGTGTAATTGTGTTAGAAGTGGTCAACTTTTAACTCTTATATGGGGTTCTACAAAATTCACAAATTTTCAACTTTTATATGGGGTTCTACTAGCTCTGACCACTTGTAGAACCCAGATAAGAAATTAATACTCAAGTACGAAACTAAACGATACATAGTAGGAAAGTTGCAAACATTCACAACCATGGGAGTGCAATCAGGTACAATTTGATGATAAACAAAGATGAGAAATTGACCGGTTGAAACTTAAATTAAAAATCAGAAAATGGGAAGTAAGTTCATTGTGAAGATTATGATATAAACAAGTTAAGCTACACATAAAAAGAGGTCTCCAATTCTGATTAACTAAACCTGGTAAGATTGGGCATTCTTAAATTCTCTTTTAACCCCTTACTATGGTATGCTGCCTCATTCTCACTCTGCATCAAACGTTAACAGATCTTTCATTAACTCACAAAATTCATCTATCTTTTTTTTCTAAATTAGAGCAGCATATAATGTATAACGAATTCACCAATTAAAATCAACACAAAAGTGCAACTTTTACAAAGAAAATTTGAAAGCCATCATATTAGAAAAGGTCTGGTGAAGTTCAGTATACACTTCAGCATATAGATTAAACTCTACAAGAAGAAATGGATAATTAACAACATTTTTCACCCACCTAATATCAGCTACCGGATCATCAGCCATCCCAGGTTTAAAAAAAAATCATCAGTCATCCCACTGTCAAAAAATCAAAGGGGCTTTGAATCTCAGCAAGTTCGAATCGATTACATTCACCACCATCAACCCCCAAAAAAGGTTTTTTTCACGAAAAAAAAAAAGAAAACATACGCCACTAACCAATGATACCCTTCATAACCACCCAAATCCTTCTTCACATACAGAAAACTGTACAATCAACAAATAAGTTCAGCACTAAGAATCATTCCTTGAATTGGTCTTCAAATGCACCCCCCCCCCCCCCTCTTTTTTTCTCAGGCACACACTCACAGGAACACACACACGAAGACAACAGACACTGGAAATCCAAGTTTAAACCATTTAGAGGTGATGAAAAGGTTCAAGCTTACATCATGGAAAGAACTTCAATAGAAAAAATAAAAATTCCAAAGGAAAAAATGCGTCCAGGGATCAATTACCAGCGCATTTTCTATTTCGTCTTCGCGACCAACCCAATTTCAAGCAGTGCTCAAACATGTAAAAGAAAATGACTTCGTTTTCAAATTTTGCCCGAAAGGAACTGATTTTGACATACCAATTACCATCCAGCAAAACAGAGCACTCAAGAGGAAAGCAATAGCAAACGAACTGTAGCTATAAATAAAGTTTCAGTTTCATCCTAATATCGGTTGTTTTCAAACCCACCTTACTCCACGAGTTTCCAAGGTTGGAATTCCACTATCAAACTCGAGTCTTTCACCGAGAGAGAGAGAGAGCAGAGTCCGCAGCTGAAGAGAAACCACATGTGGACTAAAAAAATAGGAAATTTGCAGAAGCTCTCTGGTTAACGAAACTACATATCTACCCCCTTTTAAAGTTTTGTCATAGAATACTTTCGTGTGCTTCAAAGACCCTTCCTTCTCTCTCATTATCCAAGTGAAATTTTACTCTTTATCAGCCGTCAAACCTAATGAGAATATTGTAAAATAAATAAATAAATAAAGAAGGGGTCTATTACAATAATTATGGTATATTACTAATATGCAGCAAAGTAAATATTATTTTCATAAGTTAATATGAGTATTTCGTTTGGACGTTGCATTAAATGATTCGGGGGCATTTGCCTTCTGTGGACATATTATATAGAACTGTAGCTGTTAATGCATATTAACACTTGCAAGTGCAGATAAGATTCTGTACGTGAGGATGCTATGGCGTCTCTAACTACTGCACTGCTTTAAACGAGAGAGTTTCGAGTAAAAAACAAATTCCATTGATTTCTGCCTTTTGTACACAAAGGTCGCAGCTTGTATGACATTGGCACTGTTATGTACCAATTTAAACAGCTCTAAAACTTACATTAAAAGACTTTCTTGGCTCTGGATCTACTGGATAATACGACGATACATATCTACAGAACTTCTGTCCTTACTACACACAATAAAGTTTCAAATAAGCTAAAAAGAAGAAGATTAGAGGTTGGGGTTGCGAGTCATGAGTCAAAGAAATTCCTCCTTCCTTAGCTCTAAGTAGAATCAAGGAAAACTTCTTTTCTCCTAAGGGCTAAGTACCCTCCCTCCTCTTCTACCTACTCAAAGAATGTAGGAATCAAGAAGTAGCTCTCAATCCAATAGTAATCCATCTTTATTAAGTCCACCCTATGATTTCTGCCCGAAACTATGCTAACGATGCTCATTCAATTCCATTAAAGTTAAGCCGGCTAAACTAACAACTTTAGTAGCACGTTTAAAGAAGTCATGGCTGAATCAGAAAAAAAAAATTGATATTTACAGTCGTAAAGTGTTTAAGTGCCGCACATTTATTTGAAAAAAAATGAGTAAATACAATATTCAAATTAAAATATATATATGTAGTAGTGGATTTCACTCTTTTTTAAAACTACATATATTTTTTAGGAATTGTTGAGTTAAACGTTACCCAAAACTAATCTATAGGATTGCTTGCTGCTTGCACATGACCAAGATAATCTTAAATGTATTAAATCTCAGTTGACCTCTGCAAAATACCTTTAGAAATTGTTGCAAATGGATAATCATACAATCAATCTTCACTAAGTTGTACGTTTAGGCTATTTCATCCATTCCATTGCTGCAACAACAGGTTAATTTAGCAGTAGGCACTGCTGTTGATGGAGTGGTAACATTGTAATTCTGTTGAAATGGAGGTTCTTTTTGGTTTAAAAGGAAGGTGGGGTCTAGTCTGCCTCTGGGACAGTGACCCACACGGTTGAGCTTAGAGAACATAATTTTTACATTAAAGGCATAAATGTCGTTGGAAGAAGTGCCTTACACTTCAGCTAACATGCACCTCTTTTCTCCTAAAAGCCTCGTCACGCCTGCAAATTGCCCTATAGAATCTTCAATATATAATATGCCTTTTTACAGTATCTTCAATATAATATATTATCAAGTTGATTGTCCGATTTGCTAAAAAAATGGTGATTTTATGCTTTTGCTTGTCTCAAAGATCTAAGTTTCTACAGTTAAGTTGGTGAAGATACTCGGGTATGGTGAAAAGTGAATTGTGAAGATAATTGCTTACGAAAATTATCTCAAAACAATCAAATGGGTTACTTCACTTTTGTAACTGGTAAAAGTACTTGTCTTCCTAGTTTTTTTTTGCATTCTGTAACTTTAAAGATGGCCTTAAGCTGCAGTCTACAGAGAACAATATTTTAAATCTATATTTATTATAAAAAAAAAAAAAAAATCAACTGCCCACCCTGCTCCACCTAAAAAAGAAGCAAAAATAAGAGAGAGATAATGTTAAGAGGAAGAAAACCCAAAAAAGTAAGCAATGCCAAGGAATTGTAGACATCCTCATTGATGGAATTTGGTATCTGGTTTGCTTAGTTTTGTCCCATCACTTTATGCGCATGCCAATGTAAGATAAAATATTGAATTGTGAGAGATGTTATGCTAAAATAGCAAATCCTTTTTCTAGAAGAGCCATAAATTAATCAATAACAAGGGTTGTAATCCAGTCTTGGAGCTGCTGAGTCAGCTGACGAACAAGGTTCCTTGGTTTGGGAGAATAATACCCCACTGATGTAGTGCTGCAAGTGATCCACTCCTAAAAATAAAATGTTTTGGAATCAAATGTATAAAAGAGCTAAGAAAAAAGGAATCTTGTTGCTTCTTGTCCCCTCCAAGTGAGTGTTTTTATGGCCCACACTCAGACACTCTTATCTTCAATCACCCTTAGTTCCTTTATTGATTGCCCTTTTGAAACTTTGTGTTTGTTCTTGTGTTTTTATTGGGCACAGATAGAGAGAGATTATATTGCTTTGCTTCTAATTCATATAGATTGCAACTTGCCAAGGTTAAAATGACCTCTATGCAACTCAAGTGAAAATGACCTCTAATATCATCTAAATGTTTCAAATTTGCTTTGATTGTTTACATGATCTTGATACCATTTGGATAGATAATCGACCAGCCGGCAGTGAGATATAAATTTTTATCACCATCACTGACAGCCTTTCCAAAATCTTCCCCACATGTTTATGCCAGGCTCTTATCAAATGAGTTATAAATAAGATCCACACAGTTGCATGAGAATTTAGGTAAGTTTTTGTTTAGAGAATGTTTAAGATGAACTGATATATGCACATTGAGTTTAACAGGAAAATGTTCACAACAAAGTATATAGAAGTATAATTCTTCATGAATTGAAAATGTCTCCAAGATGTACGGAAGTAAAAGGAATATATAAACTATAAGTTTAGTGAAATAGGAATGCTATGCAGCAGCCACTATTCACTCACACACACCATACCTATAGCTTTTTCATAGGGTGTGGGGTGTTTTTCATAATTCTTCACCGATCAAATCTGCAGATTTGAAAAAAAGAAAAATACAAGGAAAGGAAAGAGAAAGTATAGGGCCCAGGCCAATAGATGGAGCTCCCTCAAACCTTGGGACCATAACATATAAATACAAAGAGTGATGGTTACCAGCTATAAGATGAAGGTAGTAATAGTTTGTTGTCTAAAGTTTACAAAGTTCTATGAAGCAAAGGCATAATAATGAGAGAGCTTGACTTTGTATGCATATTTCCCTGTCATCACGCCGACCATGTTATGGCTTTTTTGGAGATACATTTTGACTGCATCAAACTTTTCTCAGCATTGGCATTTGCATCTTGTCTTCTTCTGCCCAAACTAGATTTAAGCCTTTTCTAACTTCGGACCCAGTTTCCCTTTGCATTTTAGGTCACATGTGGACCCTTGTTGTCACTTGTGTGTCTATTTTTTGGAACTCAATATTCTTAGAATTCTCGTGCTTCCCATTCATTCATTTATTTATTGCAAAGAACAATGTGAGTTGTCCTGGCCTACCTGTTCACTGTTGATCAGTTCCAAAATTACTGTTTGTTTAGAGGAATATGTTAAATTCATACAGAATTTCTTATATAATTTAGAGGTAAAAGGTCAACCTCGTCTCAATGTATTTGTAATTATATAATTGTTATTTAATCATATTAATGTAACGAAAATTATACGTGAGTGATAGTCAACAAGGGTACAGAGAACTTGACATTAAGTATCTTTCTAAACCTAATTAACATGTAACATAAATTCATAAGAAAATTCCACGCCAAACTCTGCATAATATTTTGATTAATTCAATGGAAGACCTACCTTATTAGGTAATAAACAATTTTACAAGAATATAATAATCAACCCAAAAATATTAAAGTTGTTGACCTGTGCTGCAGAGCTGTGTGCTTTCAATTATTCATAGATGGACTGAATCAAATAGAAAAGATGGAACCCAACAATTTCTCTTCATTATTGTTTTGCAAAGCCAATAGAAAATGGGATATTGAGCATAAGATGTGTAAAAATAGTCGTACCCGCTAACCACCAACGAGTCTGTTGATTATTGAGTGCTTCATTATCATCACTTCACTTGATTGGTGGGAGCAAAATGGGCTCCTTCTCAATCACCACCTTCATTGGGCGGTCTGTGGGGACCCATTCATTGTCTGCCGGTGAGACACAATTGTCAAATCGAAAAACATGCAATCAGAGAGATTTTAGTTTATAAGTAGTTTCAACCACGCATCTTTGATCTTTATTAATGATGGTCTTAATTTGCAGTTGTGGACAAGTGAATTTAGAAGTGGAAGTCAGGCATGTTTGCCACAGACAAACATTAGTGTCATAATCATGCTGCATGCTATCTATGGTACTTGAATACAATGATGGAACAACAAAGCCAACCTACTTTTCAACTTAACACCATCTACCTTAACTTTCCCATGTATTTCCAAGCTCTCTCTTCTGCTTGAACTCATAGAAAACAAAGGAATCCTGGCCCAACAGCTAGCTGTATCTGCTGGAAATTATAAAAGAGGATCTCATATATATATATATATAGAGAGAGAGAGAGAGAGAGAGAGAGAGAGAGATGGTAAAGAGTATAGTTCCTTCAGCTCTCGAAAGAACGGAGTAGCTGATTGGTTGAAAATTGTGCCTTGCTACATGAAATGACATGGAAATTGCTTTCTAATCTTGGCTTGATGGGGTTGCAATCTAAACTATAATATCCTGTGCATTAGATATTATAGTTTGAACAATGGGTTTTATATGCCTTTACAATCACTCTCAATTATATCGTAATACCTCTCAATGCTTTCCTGATTTAGAATTCCTGTTGAGGGTTAAATGTTTGATCAACAGGTTCAATAAACAGGAGATATTACCTGTGTTAAGCTACAAGTTGTTATTTCATATACCAAAATATATGTTACAAGTCAGTAACACAGTCTAATACAATTCCTGAGAAGATGAAATATATTTATCTCACAAGTGTTTCAAAAATGGATGATTCTTCATTACATTTTATCTTTAACCTACTTCATTGGATAATGCACAAAATAAATTATAAAAAAATAAAAAAATTGGGGCACTCATATACAAACAAATAGTGGGATAATACATTCCAGTAGGCCATATGTTCCTTAGAGGGTGATCAGGCAATGCGGAATGGATGATGATATACTGGTAGGTACTTGATCGCTCTCCTCCAGAATTCACACATAGTTCAACATGTTACCTCGGTCAGCCACCGAGATTCCTGAGAATAAATACTAGTTGGTGAAAATTATGAGCAAACAGGGACACGAGTACCATATTCTCTCATGTACAGAATTAGATGTACCGAAAATCTAAGTTCACCGAGACTATTATTATTATTTGCTAAAATTGACGTTGTCAACATGAATCTTGCAATGCATTAGACAACTAAAATATGATGCCAGTATGCATGCCCAAATTCAATACATCAACTAGAGTAATGTTGAAATTACCGTATCTGTGAAGATGGGAAAATGCAGTTGGGATTAGCCTGACCACAAGCTCATTGCAGGGAAGCTTGTCGTTAGCTGGAGAACTCTAATGATATGACGGTCAATTCCGTATGTAAAACAGATGAACTGCTTGGCCGAACCACTGATGAACAACCTCAGTCATATGTTCGTCCAGCTTGTCAACCAGACTCAAAGAAACGTGCCACTGCTGAATAAAGCTGCCCCTCTTCAAATGGTTTTGACACATAATCATCCATCCCGCACTTCATGCACTCTTCATTTGAAGCCTGAATCACATCAGCTGTCATAGCCAATATTGGTGTGTGCCAATGAGCTACATTCCCAAACATTTCTATCGATACTTCCCCTAATTTAATTTTCTCATTAACTTCACTCTCTACAAAGCGGATTTGTCGTGTTGCTTCAAACCTGCATAATTGCAGATAGAGTATAAGAATAAAACCCATACACAGGACAGGATTTATTTAATGGAAAGCATGCCATATGAGATGCTAACATTAAAGGCACTCCCACTTTTATAACCCCATTGTAAACTTAGTGGTAATTTAGCATAAAATCCACTCAATAACAAAAAAGGAGAGAATAATTACAATAAAAGTTGCAGCGTTCAAACTAGAGGTACACAAAAATTTATAACAGTGACTAGGTGGAGGTCCGACTGATTAATATGCTCTGCCCAACTGAAACATTCTCTATTACCTATATTCAAGGAGTTCTTATCAATAGAGATTAAGTGACTAGCACAAACAACTTGGACGAGAGACCAATAAAAGATAGATTTTGGATTGAGAATTTTTGGTGATAGGCTGACCGTTTGCCCTGGGAAACTCAAGCAAGGTCCCCAACAGGTACTCTACAGACAATTTCAAGGTCCTCACTTTTGTCTGATGTGTACGCATCTAGATCCCTTTGCAGTAAAAAATTAAGTAGGAAATTTTTGGAGTAAAGAACAGAAAGATTGATTACCCATCCATTTCTGGCATCTGGAGATCCATAAAGCAAGCATCAAAGTTGTGTGGTGGCTTAAGCATTGCTAAAGCAGCCTTGCCGCTCTCCACACAGGTCACAATTGCTCCATACTTCACTAGAGCACCTTCTGCCACTCTTCTATTGACTACATTGTCATCCACCACCAAAATGTGCTTTTCTCTTAGTAAATTCCCAAGAGTAGATGCTTTTTTTCTGTTTATTTGCCTCTTCATAACACTTCCAAATACGTCTTGGAAGCAGGCAACTAAGACACTTAACCTAAGAGGCTTACTCAGTACCTCATCTACAAGCCCAGCAGATTTGAGCTCACTGCATCTATTGGGGCAAATGGAGGTAGCCACGAGAAAAATCTTTGGAAGATTTAGGGGGATCTCTGTCCTGTAGTTTTGCCCATGATCTTTGAGTGAATGATGGAAAAAGAGAGCAGTTTTTTCATCCCAAACATCTTTATCAATAAGGACCATCGCCAAATTTGTTGACACACTGCAAACCAATCAATCAAAAATGTGTTAGCAAATTCAAGCATGGACTGCACAGCAAAATATTAAGTAATTTTTATAATTAAATTTACCGATGATAAGCTATTCCTTTTTCTTAATTTTGTGATAAGGCAGATAAACCTTGATTTAGACAGTAGACAGTCCAAGATATTGGCTCTGACTAGAAAAACCTATTTGATGTAATGGGTCCAGCTCATGAAACAAAAAAGTTCAAAAGAAGCAGCCAATGCTAAAAATAGTTACGATTCAGGAAGTAAAATCTACCTTGTGCCGCAAGCATTTGATAGATAAGAACATGCTGATTTCAGACTGAAAGCTATATCCGTGGATATCCCTAACCTCTGCAGATGATATCTTGTGACCTCGGCTCGGATGGTTCTTTTATCAATTACCAATGCTCTAAATCCTTGGAACTCTGAAACAGCTGTGTCATATTGTTGCCACTTTGTATCCAGAGAACTTGTTTCTCCTCTTCTGAAAGGTCCGGCAAATGAAAAAGTACTGCCAATGCCAGGTTCACTAACAAACCCTATCTCACCGCCCATGAGATCCACCAAACATTTGCATATACTCAATCCTATTCCAGTCCCACCATGTGTTCGTGAAGTGGAACTGTCTGCCTGCATGAAAGGTGTGAAGATGCGGCTTTGCGCATCAAGAGGAATTCCTACACCTGTATCCTCAACGGTTACTAGTAATCTGATCACTTCGGGTTCCTCCATTGGATTTCTACTGCTTAGCTTTTTAAAATGATCCCAGCTTTTGCATCTATCAACCACACGATACCCACTCAATGAATTATAAGTTTTGTCAGAGTTGTCTTGAACAGAACACAAGCCTTGTCTCAGGACTTCATCCATGCCATCTGGGGTGCCCCTCACTTCATCTTCCAGATGCACCGAAACAAATATATGTCCTTGGTCACGAGTGAACTGCAGTTTAAATATGTAAAAAGTTAACAGACCAACATTATTCAACCAGTAAAATGATCCTTAAAGATGCATTATCATGTATAAAAGAACTATAAAAAATGACCATCTGATTGGCATGCTTGTAGCACAAGTTTAACACATGGAAATGCATGGAGAACATAATCTCAGTCAAAGGGGCAGTTTGATATAACAGTGTTGTATAAGAGAGAACAGAAGCCGGTCTCAAGTTGCATTGGAAGAGTATTTGGAGGAGTAAGGTGTCTTCCAAAGTTGCTTTTTTTGTTTGGACCGTCTCTCTTGGGAAAATCTCGACTACAGACAATTTGAGGAAGTGAGGCTTATTGTTATAGATTGGTGCTATATGTGTAAGAAGAATGGTGAATCTGTGGATCAGTTATTATTACATTGCAAAGTGGCAAGGGCACTATGGGATGAGATATTTAGTAGGACAAAACTTGCATGGGTGATGCCTAGGAGATTGGTCGATCTTCTAAAACTTGTTGGAATGGTCTTCAAGGCAGTCCTTTTGTGACTGCTGCATGGAGAATGATTCATTTGTCTTATGTGGTGTATTTGACTGGAAAGGAATGAGAAGAGCCTTGAAGATAGGGAGCGCTCTTTGGATGAACTTAGAAATCTCTTCTTACACACATTATTTCTTTGGTTTTCTGCTATTTACTTGACAGAACTAGCGTTGATGACTTTCTTGTATCATTTTCTAGTTCCTAGACTGTAATTAGGCGTTTTCTTTTGTATACTCCCTGCATACTTGAGCAATGCCTTTTCTTATGTTTCAATAAAATTTTATTTTACCTATAAAAGAACAAGAGAAGCCACTCTCAAGATTTCTTCAGTATGCTTTGCCAGTGGATGGCAGCAAACCTTTGTCGCTCTAGTTTTAAACTGCAGTTCACTCCTAACAACGGACATAATCTCAATGAAAGGGGCAGTTTGATAGAATGGTGTTGCATAAGAGATTAGAGAAGCCACTCTCAAGACTTCTTCAATATGCTTTACCAGTGGATGGCAGCAAACCTTTATTTCTCTAGTTTTACTTTGCAGGATTCCCTCCCTCTCTCTCTCACACACACTTGGTGAATCTGTTGTATACCTCCAAGTACTTCGAATATGCCTTCCTCTATTATGGATAAATAAAAAATACAACAATTCCATATGACAGTAGGACTCAACTCACATATGTTGCGTAATTTCCCTAAGGACTCAACTCACATATGTTGAAAAATAACAACTAACCTTAATTGAGTTTCCTACAAGATTTGTGATTATCTGCCTGAACCGTCCAGGGTCACCAATGATGACTTCAGGCACTTGATTCGAGACATAAACCGCCAACTTTTCTCACCCAAAAGAACACCAACATTCAAGTTGACATAAGAACTGATATCAACAAGAACAGCAAAAGAGTATAAAAGAAAATAACTTGATTTTACCTCCACCCCTTTTTCATTAGATTTTCCAGAGAAAAGTGACAAAACATTGTCAAGAACAGAACGCAGATCAAAAGGTACAGCTTCAAGCTCAAGCCTGCCTGATTCTATCTTAGCGCGATCAAGAACCTCATTTATCAGTGATATTAGATCTTTCCCACTATTATGAGCAGTCTGTGCATAATCCAGTTGAGTTGCATTAAGTTCAGTGTCCATCAGCATCTGCAGCATACCTGCAATATGATTGTAAATAGTATCTTGTTAGTTAATCCTTGGGGAGTTGCATATCATATTCTGTAATTAAAAGACTCATTATACCTAAAACACCATTCATTGGAGTCCTGATCTCATGGGAAACAGTTGCAAGAAACTGCAGAGGAGAGAAAACTTCAGTGACATGATCACTCGAAGGTACAATTTGGAAGAAATAAACTAATAAAGAGAAGGAACAAAATGAAAAAATAAAAGAGAAAATCATGATGTTATTATCTAAAGCTGTGAATGCAAAAAATTGTATACTATGAGAAACATAACTTATCAAAAAAAAAAAAAAAATTGAGAAACATTGGGAGTAGTCATCTGTCAGAATTTCTGAAGCCCAAAAAGCTTACCAAAAAGAACTAAAGACGATCAGAAATAAAATGCACCTGAGATTTTGCCACATCTGCAGCTTCAGCACGAACTTTGAGTTCCTCCATCTCGCGATAGTCATCCTCCACTTTTGCAATTCGACTTATGGCAGCATAAAAGATATGTCCGACAAGCAGAGTGATAACTAGGAGTCCCAATGATGCAATTATTGCCGTCCACGGTAACGGAGGTTTCTGTTTGAACCTGCAACCAGAGGAACATAATTAGAGCTTAAAAAAAATATGTGATTCCATCTCAAGGGCTGCTATGAAGACAATAACTTGAGGAGCTAACCTGCAATGCATCTCATGCTTCCGGAGTGGATCCCCAAAATCAAGGTTGCTAATGTGCAATAGGCCAGTATCAGTGATGTCAGGACCATACATGTTGATGGAAGAAGATTTATTGGTTGTATCATAAACATTCACGACGATCATTTGCTTGCATGCAAGTTGGTGCAGAAGCTTCTCCACCAGTGATGGGACATCATAAGAAGCACCCAGATACCTTTATACAAAATGAGTCCCAGCATGAGTCAATTCTGGCTCAATGGTATAAGATTGTATACTTCACAACAAGGCATACATGAGTTCTAGGCCACCAGAATAAAGAAAATACTGGGAGAGAATTACCCCACGGTAGCTTCAATACGTTGCTCCGAGGTAGCATCTGAAGGGAGGTCAGTGTTGTAGACAGCAAATGTGAGAACAACGCCAAGGTGATTGGATTTCAATAGCTTGAAAGGAGATGTAAGCACTCCCTTTCCGGTTGCCCTTGCTCGCAAGATGTTCTCACGATCTTCCTATTTTACAGCATAAGATCTTAAAGAGATGTGTAATCTCAAAGATGTGCCTAAACATAAATCTTGACCTTAAAGTGGTGCGCCTAAACATCAATCATATTGAAGTACTTGTAATCTTGACCCATAATGACACATTGAGATTAAAATCTCGTATGGGAGATCTGCTTTGAAAGCATGTGGCTGCATAAAGTTCTTCATTACTGGACCACTATAAGTAGCCCCAGAAAAATCAAACCCGATTATGCATATGTGATGGTTGCCTAACTTTGACTGATGACATCCTAAGCACACTGACAAACAACACGGCATTAAATGAATGTCTTAAATTCCTCCTATAAACATTTTTCTTATATCAAAGTACTGCAAACGGTTTCAATCATCCAACTTGGTCAATGTCCAAGTCAATCAAATCAATCAGGATAAGCTCCATTACGTGGAAGTTTATCTGTTGGCAGCTCTATACCACATCAATTTGAAGGAGACTTAAGATTTTTTGCAGGGCAGCAAAAATTGTGAATACAAGTCTGAGTGAGTGTCTTGCTCAATTAAGTGGAAAGTAGTAAACTAATATGGGAACATCATTAGCTCAATGAAGCACACCTTTCCAGACATCATGTCAATAGAGACAATATGGGAGACCGTTTCTTGAGAAAATATTACAGGTGCATATTCATCTTGAACAGGTGAAGGATCCAAATTTTCTGGAATACAATCTTGGACTAAAGTCTGATCCTCTGTTTCCATTTTCTTGATCGTCCATCCGTGCTGCTTCTCAAATTGCCCCCTGTCTGAGTGAGGAACTTTCAAAGCATAAGCAACACCACTAGTAAGTGGTCTCTCAAAAGCTGTTCTCTCGGTATATTCACCAAATGTTTTCTGTAACAAAAGAGAAAACTCCAAAGTGAACGTTTCTTACATCAAAGCTGAATTCTCAAATAAATAAATTCAACACTTCACAAAGATTTCATCCTTTCAGCAAGGTTTTGCAAGACTATATGCCCATGATCACACAAGGAAAAGATAGCCATTAGCATGATTTTCCAATCATGGACTATTATCCACATTGCACATTACAACTACAGTTCAAGAAACCATACCATTGGATTCTTAGTTAATACTTGAGGGTAACTTTGTAAAGGAAGCAACTATTATGTACAGAGGGTTGAATATGATTGTAATCATTGACATAGGCTTGTAAATACCATTAAAGTAAAACAATTAATATACAAAGAAAACATTTAAGGAAGATGGGAATTTAACCTGATCAATTGCAGAAGGATGTTTTCCATGGTGAAAGGTAGAGACGAGAATAGCCAAGGCGTGAACATGGTTCATGCTCACATTGAATTGATCCTGCAACATCCGGGCTCGCTCATCACACATGTTGGCTAGTGTTTCCTCCCTCCTCAAAGCAATTCCTTCATTTAAGTACCAAAATAACCAAATTGACATAGTAATTCCAAGCAACACAAATACACGCAGGAGCTTCTTCCTCCACTTCCCAGCACCTTTAGGAGGACTGTGCACTTGCTGTTGCTGCTTCTGCTGGTGGGCTACTGTAGGCTGATGAACAACCTTCTCCCTTTGTTTCCCCGACAATTTTAAGTGCAAGCCAAACATCTTGCAGCTCACTACAACTATGAGGAGTAACCAACTCACTTTAACAAAAGTACAGAAACTTTCACAATGCTCTTTCTCACAGCCGGCAAGTGCCACCAACAGCAATACACTCTGTTTGAAGACAAACAAAGATTTTTTTTTCTTCATATCATCATGCATGGATATAATCTTTTGCATTGTCGAAACATTTAGCTATCTCAATTAGAATTCTGAATCAGAAAGTCTAAGAGGTATTATAATATACATGAGTATACCTAAGACATACAAAGCCCTTGCTCAAACTTTCATATTTAAAGCACATTGTTTATGTATAAAACTACATTAATGGCATGATCTTGTGAGCATGGCTCTACACCAAACCCTTGACTAGTTAACGTGATCCCCCCATCCCACCCCAAACTAATCTAAAATGAAAAAAGGAAGTGAAAAAAATCTATTATTTTTTCACGACAAATTTTAATCTTGAAGCCTATCATATGGTATGCATTAAGTATATTGGTGGTATCCTCTTGTGCACTCTGTAGCCATACATATTACTCTCTCTAACTCTCTCGTCTAGGCACATGTGTGTAGGTTGATTATTAAGTCTAGACTTTATTGATATATCCTCTCTCTTTTTTTTTTTATAAATAAGTCGAGACTTAATTGATAATCAGAAGACTGATATCCACGTGCATGAAAAGGTTTTAAAATTGTCAAGCATGAAGCATGAAGCATTCCATTTTACAACAACATGATCATACCTTTCCACAAATCTGATGATTGGCAGAAATTGGTGAAACTTTAGATGGCGAAATAAATGGTACATGTTGATCGTCTATTATAGACATTCCAAGCTTCCTGGAGATGAACTCATCTCTAGCAGGGCATTGGTCTCTAGGTTCATCATTGTCTGCAACCCATATATGCTGCTTGTCAAACTCCTGCACCTCTGAACATGGTAAACTCAGAGCACAAGTAACACCATCACTTAACAGCATTTTGGGCCCTAACTCTTTAGTACACCGTAGGGATGTTATCTGCAATGAATTGACTAGTGAGAGGAACTAAAATACAAAGCAAGTAAACAATGACAACAAAACCATGCATCCTTTCCATCTAATAGTATCTTGTACATGCCTTGGGCACTTTTTGTACATAGATGGGATCCCTATCCCGGTATATCATTATCAAAATGAAAAAACTATGCAGGCAAATCGATGCAGTCAAGAAATTGTTTGACACTCCTAATATATTCTGATTATAAACCTTTAAATTGATCTGTTCCTTCCTAATTGCAGATGTGTGAAGTTCATGTTTGGTCCTCATCCTTGTGTAAAATTATTAGGTACTTGGAGTACGTATGATGTGGTAGTCTCATCCTTTCACAACATGCCATCTAATTAATATTGCTTATGTAAAGTCATTGTCTGTAACAAAAATTACACTTTCTAGTCACATGGCAGCTATTATATGTTATATTTACATTTCCTTACACCCCTTGTTCGGCATGATTTCCTTGATGCTCCTGACATTAACCGAAAAAAAAAAAAGGCACCCCACTAATATCGAGGGCCCATGGCCCTCATTTAGGACGGAGAAAGACCCTAGTTACATATCCCCGTGTAAATAAAAACACATTCCCAACTGTAAAATCAACATCCAAACTAAAAAACGTTAATAAAGCATTTACATCGTAGTTTAAAATTCCCGGTATGATTTCTAATGCTTCCAAATTTCTTCATCATATTCGGATCGCTGTAATTTTGAAGAAGAGCGGATAGGTGGAAAGAAAATCAACACTACACGTCCAAATAAAAGTTCCATTACGAAATAAGGTTCCACGAAGAGTAAAACTGTACATAAGCAAAGCCAGAAACATTTCAAGCCACAATAAGAAAATTGAGACCAAGACATGGAAGCGTCCAGAACGACTAAAGATGGAATCTAAGAGCTATAAACACAGTACCCGATCTGATTTAGGGAATAAGGACGCCACAGCGTGAAGCTGGTTCCTGCTGACATTGAATTCCTGTAGGAAGATTTGAGCATTTTCTTCACAGGAATCTGGATTCTTATTCTTCACCCTCAAAGTCCCACCATTTAACCTTGAGAAAAGCCATATGCTTCCTAAAGAAACAAGAATAAGCAAGAGAAACAGAAGCTTTCTTCTCCATTTTCTGACAGAATTTGGCCCCTGCAACGGCTCCTTTGCCTTCCTCAACTTGGAGCAGGCTGGCAATCTTCCATTCAAGCCAGCGAGCTTGCAATTCAGAGACATCCTTACCAAAGCCCACCTATGTATCTTCACGAAGAGCCTTGAAAGCTTGAGAAAGCCCCCAGCTCCGGCAGGACAAGTCATCAAAATCAGACCTCTTAAAGAAAACAGTGACAATTCCACAAGAAGGTGAAATTGCTGAAAATCGACCAGATTCTTCACCAAGCCCACTCGAATAAGCTCGAGAAAAAGGTGAAATTGCTGGAAACCCAATTCCTATATTAACAAAGCAGCTCCAACTATCCACATGCCATCAAAACAAAGTGATCCAACCTCTTTACATATGTCTTCCACTTCCCGGTGTAGTACCAAGTTTTTTTCTCCACAATCAGTGAAGCATTAAAGCCGTTCGAAACCACACCCATCTTTTGAAAGACACCAAGCAGTAATAATAATGGCAAGCAAACAAGTTGAACCAAACCCAGTTGTCATTTTGACAAATCTGTGAGGAAGCATCAGTGAGATAAGAAAAAACTTGGCCTCTTACTATAACTGGTTTTTCTGCCTCCCACAGCACCGTATAGCCTAAAAGAAGCATCAAGAGTGAAACATTTTCAAAGCAGACCCATCATCAAGAAAATTTGGATTAAACCCAACCAAAGTGGAATCAATGATCAGACGGGGAAAAAAAGTGAACCCATCTCTTTTCCCTCTTTAACACACACTCTCTCTCTCTCCTCTCTGTTACTGTTCAGTTTGGTCTCCAGCGCTTGATATTGAGGTTAGCCGCATGATTATCTCATCATGCGGTGGGGAAGGTTAAGCAAAAGCAAACAAAACCCATGTCCAATATCTCACCAAAACCTTCGTAAATTAACTTATCAAGTTTCGAACGTATCATTTCTTATTTTAACGTTATGTGTTTATAGTTACTTTGCTTTTGTTGTACTTTTGCTTTTGTGTTGAGTATGAGAGAGATGAAAGAGACTGCACCATTCAGCGATTAAAGATGGGCATTCGTTTACTGCCAGACTGCAGGCATACGGATTTGAAAGTGAGAGAGAGAATGAGAATTAAAAGGGTGGAGAGAGAGTGTGTTACCAGCTAAGTGTGACAATATGCGATACCATTTGTTAATATAGGACGAAGACGATACGATACAAATGGATTAGAATTTAGCTTTTAAGAGGTCCGGAGGTCCGGATTACAATAGGTTCATCCATTAAGATAGTTAATTTATTATGATCCGTTAAAAAAGTTAAAATTATAATTATACTCTTATATTTAAAAATAAAATAGTTAAAATTTTAATTTCGATATTTTTATTATTTAGATTGTAATTTTAAACTTGCAGTTAATTTTATATTTTTTTTATAGATATTTTAATTTTAACATTTATATAAAATTATATTAAATTTATCTAGGTCAAACAGATTAATTTAATATCTATTCAACTAATTTATATAAACGAGATTGACACAATACGACCCGTTATATTAATAGATAATGTTAAGGTTTGAGATTTTGATACGGTAAACTTAATGGATCAGATTAAGGTTTATACATATAATATACATAAACGATCCGTCAACACAATTTTGACACCCCTAAATGGCCACCAATGCTTTTGAGTCTTGACAATCGGTTATAAAACTATTAACATTTCCACGAGGTAATTGCAAAATATACATGCTTTTATGGTAAACTTGGGGTCGACCCAAAAAAAACATAGCAAACTTGTTATATTTCATATCAATTTATGAGTAACATTTTTATATTTTTTATGTGTAATATGTAAACTGGGAAATATTGTGGGGCATCCTTCGAGGGGGTTTTACTTTTGCCTTTTATTTATTTTCATTAAATGTGATTTAGTCGTCATATTTCCACATCTATTTAGATATTTTTTTAATAAATATTAATACATATACTTACATTTTTATTTATAATTTTACTTATAAAATTCATTCTATTAGCTTATAAGCCATTATTGTATAAATCTTTGACATCTTTAGCTCTCCGTTCTTCGAGCAACATGCATCGCCATCTTTAGCTCAATAAGCAGTGTCCAAATTGTTATCACCTTCACGAGTGTCATAGGATTACTACCCATCATAATTTATTGTCCCACCATTGTTTTAGAATTTAGATACATCTAGGCGCAAGGGCCACATGAATTTTCAGGGGATGGATCACCTTACCCACCATTTCAAAATAATTAAGAAAATGCACACTAAAGAAAGCATCATTTGAACTAATCACTTTAGAACACAACCATTATGATTTGGATATATATTTTATCAAAAGAAATGTTATTTTTTATTTTGATGTTAAACCCCACGTGTGAAAATCATTTTTGGGAAGTCTAATTTGTCTTTATATTTTCAAAACCAATATACATATTGATTTTATTTTTATTTTTAGAAAAATATTTCAATTATAAAGAGATCCCACAATAATAAATATATAAATTGATGTGACTTAATTCAAAATAAAAGGAGATGGGCTGCAATCAATTTGTGCAGAAACTCATATGATGCAAGGTAGATGACAAAAATTTCATCATCATTCTTATAAATAATAATAAATAAATAAAAAAAGAACAAAAAAATAGGAAGGTGAACATGCAGCTGAAAGGGTTGTTGTATGGGTATTTCTTTGTGATATGGTTAATTTAGAAGTTGGTGCTGGTTGGTAGGGTCAAACTCCATAAATGTGACCCACTTTCATACATATATATGATGATGGAATTGGAAGCTTTTAAAATTCCAATCTTTTGGTCAAGTTCTTTTGCACTTGGTAGTTGTAGCCATTTGATGGGGGTGGTGGTTTTTTAACTACGTGCGAACCCCTTGGAATTCTTCTCTCTTGCTTTGTAATGCCAATGGCCCATATTCACCAAAAACATTACCTCAATCATTACTATAATATCCGGTTGGCATTATTTATATATATATACACATGTATGTCTATTATTCTCCCAATGAAGATTTCTTTCTTTCTTTTTTCCTTTTTATTATTTGAAAATAATACTATTTAGCACTTGCTTTAATTTTTTTTTTTTTTTATTTCTCCTAGATGATAAGTAAAATCATGGGTTGTGTAGCAAATCATATCATATGGTCGGTCCAATGAGCTAAGAAGCATCATGCTCCTCTCACTCACTAAGGTGGGATTCTTGATTATTACAAGAAGTGGATTGTCTCTAATGATGTTTATATTGAAAATATAAAAGTCGATCATACTCAATTCTTTAATTAAAAATTTTATATGCAGTCACTTTTACGTATTCTTTACACACTCTATTAATATGATTGGTTGCGTTATTTTTTTTAATATAAAATAATTGATTTGACTATTCATATCAATAGAATACATAAGAGATATAAAAATGACTGCGTGTAATAGAACTATTCTTTAATATTTATAATATGAGAAATAATAAATATGGTTATTTTTTATGGATTTTTTGAATTATATTTAATGATGTAGTATATTTTGAATTATTTATTACTTAAATGATTGGTATAAAACGCTATTTAGATAGAGTTATATCAGCTAATATAATTGGTAAATGTCTCAAATTCAAAATGAATAATAATCAATTACTATGTTCATGATTAATGATCAAAATACTTTTAAAATTGAATCTTAAATCTATTATGGTTTTTTAAAAAACATAAATATATTTACAATATATTTTAAATTATTTAGTTTGAGTTTGAATAATATTATATATATACATACTTTTCAACTACATTATAAATTGAGTTTAAAATGATTTCTTTTGTCGTTGATAAAAAACAAAAAAAGCAGATCAGATTGACACGTAAACCCAAGGCCAATGGTGAAGATTTAAAATTCTAAAATTATTTATATATATATTTATATTATTATGTAGGAGAGAGGGAAGATAT
>QEOT01000718.1:207189-309069 GCA_003123785.1 Pterocarya stenoptera
GGATTTAATAGGAGAGTTCTGGGAAGGTAAACTTACCTGGGTCATGTCTCGAGTTGGGCTTAAAGAGCCTTGTTCTAGCTGAACCAATTTAAAACCATGAGTAGACAGGGACCCCTTAGAGAACAACGTATCCTTAGAAGCTGCTTCAGCTGGACAGTTGTTATCAGTTCTTTCTGAGCCTACTGACGCAAGAGGGTCTAGTTGACCTTTATTTCTGTTACTGCTGACTTTCCCGTGAACAAGACCTCTTAGTTGGTAATTGTCAGAGCTCCCGAGATCCGCATGTTCGAAATCTGCATTAGGTATACCAGAGCCTTTCTGTCCCATCCTATCTTCCTTGACTCTGTTTTTCTTGTCTGTGTTTTGGCGCCAACTTCCCGAAGTCTCAGACTCACCTCCCTTCTTGCTAAAGCTTGGAAAGCTCCTCGACTGTGAGTTAGCCCTCAGCCAGGTACCATACTGAGGCACCGTGTCTTCGTTCTTTGTGCTTCCTGCATGGATAGCCTAGCAAGCCGAGTCTGCATGCTTGATTACTCCACAATGAAAACAGAACATAGGGAGCCTCTCATATTTGAATGGTATCCAGTAACGTTTACCTCCCATGTTAATAAAACGTCCCCTGGTAAGAGGCTTACTAATGTCCACCAAAACCTTTACTCTGAGCAGATTACCCCATGCCATTCCGTTTGTATCAGCATCAACGGATAAAACTTTCCCTGCTGCTGCTCCCATCCTCTCTCCCGAGTCTTTATTCATTCCAGCAAATGGTAAGTCATGTAGCTCGATCCAGAAAGGCTCCTCCTTAAAAGTAATATCTTTAGGAGCTAAACAGCCTGCACAGTCGAACAAGCATACCAAGACCCTGTCAAAGGACCAGGGTCTTCCCGAGAGTATACGTTCCTTCACTAATGGGTTCTGAAGTTCAATCAGAAACTTGTTGAAGCCTAGATACTTGAATGAGGATTGACCCTCCACTTTCCAGACCTTACTCATTGTCGAACGAAATGCACCTTTGTTCACTTCTTTCTCGCCTATGATACAAACTGCCAGGCAGTTCTTACTTTTCACTAACGATATTAGGATTTCCTCTTTTGGGATGAGGATTTCTTGCTTCTCTTCCTCCGTGAGGCTCAATCCCTCATAGAAGTTTGATAACTCTTCCACCATAACGTCACAGAGATGCTAACTAAGAGAAACTCCCAGCCAGACCTCTCTTCGAACCACGTCCAAGAGGAAAACCTCTACGTTCAAAGAACTAGAGAGGGAAGCTCCACCTTTCCCGGAAAGAGGAGAAGATTAGTATTCTGTTCATGCAATTAATTAAGAAGCTATCTGTTCATCTTTATTAATTCCAGCTATGACTAGAAATTTACGGCTTGCTTGTTTTGAGTACTCTCGATCATGAGAGTCGTCCTTATAAATTATTCCAAATATGTATAGATCATCGATTGATATATGTATATATAGCATGGCAAGTAGCTGCTTCTGTTGTTCCAGTACTTCTTCTCATACGAATATCCTTCTGCATATTTAATTGGTTAAAACTCAAAACCAAAACATTCAATAGGATATATAATAATTAACTTCACTTGTGCTTCCAAAAGTTGTTGGCTTTTTCCATTTTAAAACATGACGATATATTATTGCAAGGGCGTACGCTTCAGTTTGAGGGAATATTCAGATATATCACACATCCATCGAGCCCTAGCAACAATACAAGCTCAAGCCCAAAGATCAGAGTCTTAACTTCAAGTGATACAATAGTAATTTGGAGACACAGTTTCTACCGGTGGCAGTAGCAGTATTAATACATCAGCACAGAGGAACAACAAGACAACATCAGCAAAGGCAAGAAGATTCGAGTAATGTTACAGCTGCAGAGACATCATGATGTATCTGTTTAGATTTGCTCATTTTCCAGGGACAAAGTTAGTGGCGTAAGCCCATGCATTGTTGGCCACCGGATCAGCAACATGGTCGTAGAGGTTCTCAATCGGGCCCTTTCCGGTGACAATAGCCTGAACGAAGAAACCGAACATGGAGAACATTGCCAACCGGCCGTTCTTCAGCTCCTTCACCTTCAACTCTGCAAATGCCTCAGGATCATCGGCCAGTCCAAGTGGGTCAAAGGCACCGCCGGGGTAGATTGGGTCGAGTCCTTCGCCGAGTGGTCCTCCACCAATTCTGTAGCCCTCAACAAAACCCATGAGCACAACCTGAACAGCCCAGATAGCCAGGATGCTCTGAGCATGAACCAGGTTTGGGTTGCCTAGGTAATCAAGGCCACCCTCAGAGAAGATTTGGGCACCGGCCTTGAACCATACTGCCTCGCCAAACTTAACACCATTCTTTGAAAGAACTTCAGGGAAGACACAACCCAGAGCTCCAAGCATGGCCCATCGGGAGTGGATCACCTCCAACTCACGGTTCTTGGCGAACGTCTCGGGGTCTGCCGATAAGCCAGCAGTGTCCCAGCCGTAGTCACCGGGGAATTCACCGGTCAGGTATGATGGAGTTTGCTCTGAGAATGGACCCAAGTACTTAGGGCGGTCTGGGCCATACCTGTTTTACATATCAACCACAGATAAATTATGATACGTACCACGGGTTTTCTTTTATACGACCTAATTTTATATATTGTTCGGAATGATCATGAGTAGACAGTTTGCTCTGACATAGTCTATGTCTCTGTGGTTTGAACCAAAATACATGGTATGCTGAAAATAAAGGAACAAAATACAAGATTAATGGAAGTTTCTTCAGAATGATTTTTTTTTTTCTTGGCCACGAGCGTCAGACTATCTTTATTCATTACTAAAAAGAAAAGTCGGCAATAGTAACGAAATGATCATCATCCAGTCGACATAGACTGAATTTACTAGTTAAAACCATCATGGTCATAGACATCTAAATGCCTCGATAGCTTTTGAAATAATACTAATAAAGATCAGATGAACGATTTGGAAAAAATTACTGGCCGGTTGGTAAGTGCATTTTAGGTTTACATTCAAGAAGTGCGAATTAAGGTGAGCCATGGCTAGCGCTAGATCCTTGCATTTGTCAAAGCGAAGAAAGCAGTAGAAACCCGCTTGTTCCAGGCTCCAGGAGCTAAATGTAAGCGTGTTATTTTTGTTAAAGCCTAAAAGTAACCAAACTAAAACTTAGACCTAAAAAACTTGCAATATAAGAAAGAAATCAGTTTGCCTTCTAATCTCGGCCATGCCATTTAAAGGGAAATATGTATTATATATGTATATTAATCTTCCTTCTGCAAATGTTTTCTCTAATAGCCTAATTAATATTGGTGATCAAACCTTGCATACAGTTCTAAATATGGATGCTTATCCTAAATGAATTAGGAGTTACCATATGCTCTGTGGGGCACTTTTCACGGTGCGCCTCATTGTAACACGGCCACCACCGATGCCACCAGCCCTGCGGACGAGCTCATTGGATTGCTTCAAAGCGGTCTGGCCGGCGAAGGCTGACCGTTGGATGGCGGAGGTTGCCATGATCTATGACAAGCTTCTTAATTGGTTGGCTGGTTTGTATGGTGCTGCAACTGGAGAGGGTCTGAAGAAGCCTATGAACTTGTAGGAGAGGGGACCGAGATTATAATGGGGATGAGCAGATGTTGTGGATTAGGATATCTACACGTCAGCAGCATTCTATTGGCTCTCATATTGGAAGTAGATTTCCATGTCGATTTTTTTGGGGGAGATAGAGGTTAACGTTAGGCCATGTGGCAGTGAAAGATCTTGTTGGTGGGATGTCTTATCTCTCCACATGTATAGTGAATAGAAGCCACAGATGTCTTGGGGCTGGGCTACTGCCACTTCATGAACAAAATCCACAGCCCAATAGCCTGGCCGTGCATGTCTCCAAGTCAGAAACTAGATTAATGGATGCTAGAGAGTTAAGTTACTTAATAGGGCCACTGATATAATTAAATAGCCTAAAAAAGGAAAGTAGAAGATCATGATCAATGATTTATTATAGCTATTCTACATGGGCTTTGACAAAATAATTCTAAGTAGAAGTCAGTAAAGAGTTAGATTTAGATCATGATTTCATTGCTGGGTTATTCACTAATAATTTAGCTGCATAATATTTGATCAGTGCAGGTGCTTTTGACTTGAAGGCAAATTTCTTCTGGTTTATAATAGCACGCTGCATTCTGCTTTGGTGTCCCAGAAGCTTATTGAAAACCAAACAGTTTCACATTTAGATTGAGGAGCTGCAATATAGAAACAGGCCGGTATCATTGCCACGGCACATTTTCACATCTCAGAGAGAGCGCATAGTTTGACTAATTTAGTAGTTAGTCAAGGTTACAAAGGAACTGGAAATGATAAATATTATGTCTATAAAGATAATTACAAAAATAAAATTTTGTACGTGACTTGCTCAACACCTTAAATCTAAAAACAACTTCACAAAACGTACCATGTTAGATCAAGTCGGTCGACCAAAAGTCGACTGTTTTATTCACAAATTAACCGATGGAATATTATCATACCGGTTGACAACATCGACTAGTCCAGGCATCGCGGAGAAAAGGAACATGATGAAAACTACAACAGCTAAAAGTAAGGATTTAGTGAAGACATTGGCTAGGAACTTTAAGGCCAAATCAAATCCCCATGAAAGTGCAGCAACAAGAAAACACCAAGCCCACTGTACTGCATTCAACCTCACAAAACTGGTCGCAATACCCAAAAGTTCAATCACCATAACCTGCATGGCCATAACAGCAGCCAAAGTCACCAAAAAAGACCAGTTATGAAGGACATCGCTCAACACTTGCTTCTTCCCTAGATCCATGGCATTGAACTGGTTAAATATCTGACACAGGAAAAATGCATTGAAGATCATTGTCTCTCGGACATCATCATTCATGTTGGGTATGTCTTGTCCCTTAAACTGAAAGATCAGAAACACGGAAGCCTGGTATATGACTTGAATGGCAATGTTAATCCACATGACCTTGGTTATAAGTGATTGAGGTCCTATAACTGGTTTATTGGTTAGAAGTTCCTGGCTTTTTAACTCCATTAACATTGCTTGGATACCTAGAAGGCACATTTGCCAATTCACCCAAAACAATGCAAGTCCTGTTATTGGGGATGTTCCAGTAATGGTTGTGGTCACTAAGGCTACTAGTAGTCCAGAGATGCAAGTGGTGAGCTGAAGTTGACTGAACTGCTGAATGTTGTGGTACCCACATCTGCCATACTTCAAAATGGTACCTAACGAATCAAAACGTTTGAAAGTAACATCAGAGCTCTGTTTTGCCAGTTCAGTGCTCAAGCCATCCATAGTAATCCCTAAGTTGGCTTCTTTCAGAGCTAGAGCGTCACTTGTGGTCATCCCTCCAAAGTAAGCAACTATATGACCTCTTTGTTGCAATTTCTGTATCATGCGAAGCTTGTCCTCTGGGAGGCAACTTCCTATCACATTAGCCAGTTCCACTTTCTCAATGTTTCCATTACTAATCAGTTGTCTAGTTTCTTCACCTCTGAGTTCCACAGGCCTAATGATTCCCAAGCCACAGGCTATGGCTCTCACTGCTGGGGGCTCATCTTCTGAAACCAACTTGATGCATACTCCAGCATTCCGAAGATCCTCCACTGCTGATCTAGCCTCTTCCTGACACGTATATTTCAGACCCACCAGTGCCAACAAGCTCAACCCCTCTTCGACAAGTTCTTGGTTCTCATTTTGTCTATGAGCAAAGGCAATGGGTCTAAGACCACAATCCTCCATAGATTTAATCCTTCGCTTAAACTTGTTTAACTGATCCTCATCTATAGAGTGACTTTCACCCTTGCTGTCATAGTAGTGTGAACACATTGTCAATATAGTCGATGCAGCTCCATTCCAGTGCAAGTGCAGAATTTGGTCCTCATCTTTTCTCCTCATCACAACACCACCAACCTTCTTGACAGAGCTTAATTTTGTATACTCGAGAATGTCAAAAATTTGAGCCCAATTTTTCGTACTCGGATCTGCTTTGGAGCTCAACCAAGAACTAAGTGCAAGGGTGCACGGGCCAACAGAAATCTCAGGAGCAAGAACTGACAAACCAAGTCCCTGACGCAAAGCTTCATGCAGATTTTCAGAGTTCTCACAGTTGCTGATATCTTCCTCACCGACAAAAATTTTGTCAACCGTCGCCTTTTCACACATTAGACCCCCAGTCGCTTCAATGTAGATGACCGTGACCAGCCCCATTGTGCCACAAGCAGACAAATTATGAATTTCTGCCTCATATGGTTGCACCTTTTCTTTCCAGTAAAAAAGAGAGATTGTAATCACAAAATGCATCCCGTGTTGAATTCCTATCAACATTGCTGTGAGAGCACTGGTTAGAATCCAAATCTTTCCTTGAGATATCAGGGAAATTCTCACGAAGATCTTCATCACCATGTCCACTGAAACATTCCCCTTAAGTTCTGGCAAATCTTTACTGCTATTGTGCCTATGGCAAAAGAGGCGAATTACCATCACAAAAGCAATAAGCACACTGACAGAAAGAGCAAGAAATTCAATATAATCATTTGTTTTCTCGATCCGAGCTTCTAACAGTGTCTTTTCCTCAGGATCGTGTGTCACCAAGCTCAACGCCTTGCCCATAGCTGTATTGTCACCAACCGATGTCACAAGCATCCTACTACAACCTTTAAGAACCTTTGAACCTGAGAAGAGAAACGGGTTCTGATCACGATCGATTTTGGGTTTCAACACCTCGTCCACCTCCAAGTCCTCCCCTCCCACAAGCAAACCATCAGCTGGAACAAGATTATTCTCCTTCAAAACTACTATATCACCCACCATAACATCAGAAATGGTAGTATTCTTTGACTCTCCACTTCTAACAACCTCCACGTCCCTTTTATTCATATTCTCCAAAAGAGTTCTTTTCTTTTTCCTTTCTTGGCGAAACTTTCCTACTGAAAATACTGCAACAACTAGGACCACCGCAACCAGTATGGCGACCCCGTCATGCCATCCATATATGGGTCTGTGCTCCTTGATATCAATAAAAAAGGCTAACACAGCTGAGATAAAGAGGAGAGCACTTTGGTAAGTGAAACAAGCTTCCCGGAAGAAGTACCAGAGGCCTTTTTCATCAATTGGGACGTTGTTGGCTGTGTTCCAATTTTGTTGGACTTCGCTGCCAACAATCCTCCCGTCCTGTTGAACCAAGTGAGTCAATAGATTAAACCGTTGCCTAACAGCTTAAGCTAGCCTTTAGCTAACAATCTAGACTTATTAATAACTACCTTCATATCAGAACCCAGAAGTGTCATAGCCCGGTCAACGCCACCGAGTTTTCTAAGAGAGTTCAAGTCCCTTTCTTTCACTATATTCCGAAGATCAATCTGAACATCATTCTGATCTTGCACAATCCGATTGTCTGGAAGGATCTGATCTTCTTCGTGTATCTCTTCCTCCCCTTTGTCAGAGCGAACATAAAGTACAATATGGTTGGGAACCCGCGGGGAGGCAGCGGCCGGTGCGGGCTCTTGGGGGCAAGGAGCATAAGGCAGAGAAGAAGATGTCGAGGGCAGTGTTGGTTCTTCAACAATAGGGCCCTTTCTGAGAGAAATGGCAAAGCTTATACATAGAGTTCTTATACGCCAAAGCCGGCTGTAGTTTCCCGCATCAGTTCTGGTGGCGATGGTACTTGTGATGAGTAAGCCAGCAGTAAGACTGTTCTGTCCATCAGCATCACCAGATTGACGAGGGTCATTCTGGAACATGTTTCTGGATGGGAAAATGATAAGCTTACAATTAGTCTACAACTAGTTTACTACTCTACTTAAAATGATGGATGTAATTACGTACCTAGTAAAAAATGGAGGATCGAGGATGATGTCAGAAACAGAAACGGGAAGGGGGGGTTAGCTAGCTCGGTGGGCCTAACGACAGAAAGCACCCTACAAGTTTAGAAAGCAGTTAAAAATTTGCAAACAACGTGAAAACATAACAAGATGTTTATGCCTTCATTTCAAGAAGAATAGATGCAGCTGGTATTAAACATGAATAAGTTTTTGAGCTCAACATGAAAAAAATTCTTGCCGTTTCTGAAAAAAAAAAATTCAGGAGAAAATAGAAAGTCTCACAAGATACTTGAGTAGATAGAGATGAAGCCAATGCATGCTATGGCCGAAACAAATATATTTATAGAGGCCAAGCAAGCCTAAGACTTTTCCCTAAAATAATGGCATCGCATACGCGTAAGGGGATAAAGTATGGTGGAAAATGTGTCGAAGTAGCGCATGCAGAGAGCCGTAGAGAGTCTTGAATTGTTTAAGCGGACCAGTTCAAAGTTACATGCAAACGCGTTTAGCCTGGTGGAGTGGCAGATGGAGTTGTGGGAAACTTTATTCTGAGTCATCACGCGGCTCTCCATGCATTTTAATTTTGATGATTTCATGACGTTTAATTTGGGCTAACATTTTTAAAATGGATAGGAAATTTACAAGCATGTTTGATAGATGCTTTGAGCATTTTTGTTCATTCCAGCAAGCTGTATGTAGCATTTACGTACCTAGTGAATATTCCGGGAAATTTTGGCATATCTTAAGCTCATTAAAAAAAAGAAAAAGAAAACACCATTCTTTATCTTATGACACTATATAATGGCATCGTATACGCGTAAGGGGATAAAGTATTAAACATGAATAAGTTTTAGCCTAAGGTCCCGCGGGAAAATAAGAGTAAACATCTAAGGATGTTGCCTAGAAATTAATTGGTTATGTCTAAGAAACTCAGCAATTCATACTAGCCGAGAGACGAAACTGCGCTGCACGGGAAAGTAAGAGCAAAAGACTTGGAAACTGCCTATACATGTTGAAACACGGAAAATAAGGTCCCGCGGGAAAATACGAGTAAACATCTAGGATGTTGCCTAGAAATTAATTGGTTATGTCTAAGAAACTCAGCAATTAATTGGTGAATAAGCATGCCCTTTTTAAAGGAAAATTCATATCATCTGCTTCGTCTAGGCAGGTAGGTGCACTCGCACTCTTTATCCACACCTCTTTAACGCGGAGTTGTGGCCGAACCTTCCTTGCCAATGCCATGGGAAGCGTTGACTTTTACCGATTATTCCCCCAACTGAACCATTCCATCGTGTTTCTGAGACGCCAAACTTGAAAGAGGCCACGAGTCATGACAGACAGACAGACAACAATAAAGGAAAATCTCATATTACAGCTGACACTTCCAACTCAGAAAAATGTTTTTATTTTCTTGTCCATGAATAGATCATCTCCTCATTTTTATTTATTAATCCTCACTTGGGAGAGATCTTATACAAAAGACGAAAGCTTTTTTTTTTAATCAAGCCTGCTTATCATAGATAGAAAATAAAATATTATAGACTACTTGAAGGAGGGTCGTTCCCACTGTTAATATATAAAATACAAGTAGGTAACTTTTCTACGGGCATGTAGCCAAAAACAAAGTTGGTTACTATCCATTGCGCCACTGAGTGCGCATATCGATTTTGAGATAGATCAATTTTTTTTTAACTCTCCAACCTATTTGATTTTCCCACATTTGAGCAATATCATCAATGATAGGTCTTATTTCCCAAGATGATAGGTCTCATTTCCCAAGCTTTATCTTCATCTTGAATTGCCAAGATTACGAGCTGTGAGTCTCCTTCTATGATTGTATAAACTTTTTGCAAGTGTTCTACCATTTTTGTTGCAAGGAGAGCTACACAGGCTTCTGCGATTATAGAATTTGTAGAATGATTTCTTTCCGTCCAGATTTTTATGATATCCCCATTTGAGTTTTGGCTCAACGTCGTGATGTGGAGAATGTATCCCTCACCGCGGCATCAAAGGATATGCTTATATGCCCTTCTGGTGCAATTTGCCATCTCATCATTTTCTCATATTTTGCCTTGGTTTTCCACGCCTGTAAATTTTCATGATATAAGAAATCTAGTTGCTCATTTGCCTTCTTTAGAGAAATAATGGAATTGTTGTGAACAACATCATTCCTCGTTCGCTAAATGAAATCTAACATCAATATTGCAAAGATTTGGAATGGGTGTTCTTCTTGGGCGCTTAGCCCCACTTTTGACTCGGGTTTGATTATGATTGAGATCCATTCTTAGATTGTATCAATCGCCATAGAGGAGAGATTTAAAGGCCAACTGCTTTGGCTCCATAAAAGTTTGGTCATTGGGCATTCCGTAAAAAGATGGAGCGTTGTTTCTTCTTGATCTTCACATAATGTACAGCTGGTGGAAGGCAGATTTGGAATATAGCTCTTCAACTGATTTCTTGTTGGTATTATATTCCAGATGATTTTCCATAGAAGGAGCTTGTGGCGATCATGGATCTTTAACTTCCAAATTCCCCCCATCAATTTGCTTGGGAAGTTTGGCGGTGAGAGATTTGCAGTTCCAACTATAATATGGTAGGCTGTTTTGATAAAGAAATTTCAATTTTGATTTTTTTATCCAAGTCAGACAATCTGTTTGTTGATTGGAATGGGGCAAAGGGATTTTTTGAATTTATTTTATGTTTTCCTCCTAAAAAATGGTGTGTAATTTTTGTACATCCCATGTATGGGATATTTGGTTAATCAAATCATAAACTTTTAGAGTGGGAGTGGCTTCTATATTCTGGTTCCATGGTTTTGACCTGCGATTTTCTAGCATTGGTAGCCCCGGATCTGACCAAACTTTGACTGTTTTTCCATTAAAAATGAAAGCACGCACCTTTTTCCAATAGATCCATTGTCTCCAAAATTCCTTTCCAAAAAATTGAGTCGCATATTTTTTGTTTAGCCTTCCAGAAGAAAGTAAAGTTTAGGTACTTCTTAAATAGGAGTGAGTGCCACATACCTTGGTTCGCTTGGCTTATTTCCCATCATGTTTTAGCCAAAAGAGCTAAGTTCATATTTTCCATTAGTTTTAAGCCCAAGCCTCCTACTTTTTTGGGTTGGCATATCGACTTCCATGATTTAAGATACAGTTTGTGCTTTTGATATTTTTTTGTGCCCAACTAAAATTTTTTGAAACTTGTGTCTAGCGATTTGCAAACTAATTTTGGTAGAAGGTGTGTTAACATTTGATATGAGGGAATTGTGTTTACCACTATTTTGATGAACATTGTTATACCTGATAAAAGTTTTGATTTCCAACCTTCCAGTTTTCTGTTGATATTGTCCATTAGCTCTATGTAATTTTCTTTCTTCGATCACCCAAATGATGTCGGTATTCCCAAATATTTTATTCTTGATGTTGATTCTTTGTATTGCATCTGGGAGAGTATTGCTGATTGTGTGACTTGGCTTGTGTTTCTTGTGATGTAGATCGATGATTTTTCCTTGTTGACTCTATGGCCTGACCACTATTGATATTTCTCCAAGTTATCGCTAATGGTTTGGACATTGCTCTCCTTTGATTTCCAAAAAATAATTATATCTTTTGCAAAAAGTAAATGAGAAATTGGGGGATAATTTTGACTTAACTTGATGCCTTCTATGTTCTTGGTGCTTTCAGATTTGGCTATTAATATTGAGAGCACCTTCGTGCACATTATAAAGAGGAATGGTGAGATGTGGTCACCTTATCTGAGTCCTCTTTCAGCTTTAAAAAATTCTCGGCAAGAGCCATTGATGAGGATTGAAAAGAATGTTGTTGTGACGCATTTCTTAAGAAATTGATCCAAGTGCTACTGTATCCCAGTGCTTTCATCACCATAAATAGAAAATCTCATTTAATGTAGTCAAAGACTTTCTCGTCTATTTTGATTGCCATTTGACCAGTTCTTCCCCTATTTTTCTTAAGTTTATGAAACAGCTCATAGACAATTATGATGTTTTCTTTGATATCATGCCCCTGCAAACTTTGCAGCCGTAAAGCAGCCAATCATAATGTAGCTAAAAAGACACTTGAGGCCTCTTGGTTGTATTTGCTTGGGTAAGTTGCAAGATCTGTGGCAGCCCACGAAGTCGATAAACCTTGCAATCTTGGGTTCGATGAGTTGTGATGATCTACTAAAATGACACGGGCGAAAAATGCTACATGTTAGCCACTGTTTACAGTTGATTTGTAGCACACCTTACGTGTCATCTTTTTTTTTTTTTTTTTTTCATCAAAACCCGGTTTGAATGCCGCCCTCTCCATTCCACACCACTCCAAAATTCAAAACTAGCACTCTGAAAGTTTCACTCTCCAAGGCATTTCATTTCAGTTAAGGAAAACCCCCAACAAAAAATATCAAATTAAGGAAAACAGACAAACGATGCGATAAACTTTCACCAAATCGATGAGAAATCAGAGTCTCTTAACGCGTAGGGTTATATATATCAAATAACTCTTCCGAAATGACCCAATTGCTGCAAATACGACCTTCAGACGAAACAATGGAAATGAAAAATAAAGAATACAAAATCCATGAGCAAAATCCACAGCCCAATAGCCTGGCCGCGCATGTCTCCAAGTCGGAACTAGATTAATGCGGGCTAGAGAGTTGAGTTCCTTAATAGGGCCACCGAGATAATTAAATAGCCTAAAAAAGGAACGTAGAAGATCATGATCAATGATTTATTATAGCATCTCTATTGTCTATTCTACATGGGATTTGACAAAATAATTCTAATTAGAAGTCAGTAAAGATTTAGATTTAGATCATGATTTCATAGCTGGGTTATTCACTAATAATTAGCTGCATAATATTGATCAGTGCAGGTGCTTTTGACTTGAAGGCAAATTTCTTTCTGGTTTATAATAGCACGGTGCGTTCTGCTTATGTATCCCAGAAGCTTATTGAAAACCAAACAGTTTCACATTTAGATTGAGGAGCTGCAATATAGAAACAGGCCGGTATCATTGCCACGGCACATTTTCACATCTCAGAGAGAGCGCATACTTTGACTAAGTAGTTGGTCAAGGTTACAAAGGAACTGAAAATGATAAATATTATGTCTATAAAGATATTTATAAAAATAAAATTTTGTACGTGACTTGATGTAATACGTTAAATCTATTTTACAATAAAAAGAACTTTACAATATAACGTACCAGGCTGACAACATCGACTAGCCCAGGCATCGCGGAGAAAAGGAACATGATGAAAAATAGAGCAGCAAAAAGTAAGGATTTAGTGAAGACATTGGCTAGGAACTTTAAGGCCAAATCAAACCCCCATGAAAGTGCAGCAACAAGAAAACACGAAACCCACTGTACTGCATTCAACCTCACAAAATTGGTCGCAATACCCAAAAGCTCAATCACCATAACCTGCATGGCCATAACAGCAGCCAAAGTCACCATAAAAGACCAGTTATGAAGGACATCGCTCAACACTTGCTTCTTCCCTAGATCCATGGCATTGAACTGGTTAAATATCTGACACAGGAAAAATGCATTGAAGATCATTGTCTCTCGGACATCATCATTCATGTTGGGTATGTCTTGTCCCTTAAACTGAAAGATCAGAAACACGGAAGCCTGGTATATGACTTTAATGGCAATGTTAATCCACATGACCTTGGTTATAAGTGATTGAGGTCCAATAACTGGTTTATTGGTTAGAAGTTCCTGGCTTTTTAACTCCATTAACATTGCTTGGATACCTAGAAGGCACATTTGCCAATTCACCCAAAACAAGCAAATCCTGTTATTGGGGATGTTCCAGTAATGGTTGTGGTCACTAAGGCTACTAGTAGTCCAGAGATGCAAGTGGTGAGCTGAAGTTGACTGAACTGCTGAATGTTGTGGTACCCACATCTACCATACTTCAAAATGGTACCTAACGAATCAAAACGTTTGAAAGTAACATCAGAGCTCTGTTTTGCCAGTTCAGTGCTCAAGCCCTCCATAGTAATCCCTAAGTTGGCTTCTTTCAGAGCTAGAGCGTCACTTGTGGTCATCCCTCCAAAGTAAGCAACTATATGACCTCTTTGTTGCAATTTCTGTATCATGCGAAGCTTGTCCTCTGGGAGGCAACTTCCTATCACATTAGCCGGTTCCACTTTCTCAATGTTTCCATTACTAATCAGTTGTCCAATTTCTTCACCTCTGAGTTCCATACGCCTAGAGATTCCCAAGCCACAGGCTATGGCTCTCACTGCTGGGGGCTCATCTTCTGAAACCAACTTGATGCATACTCCAGCATTCCGAAGATCCTCCACTGCTGATCTAGCCTCTTCCTGACACGTATATTTCAGACCCACCAGTGCCAACAAGCTCAACCCCTCTTCGACAAGTTCTCGGTTCTCATTTTGTCTATGAGCAAAGGCAATGGGTCTAAGACCACAATCCTCCATAGATTTAATCCTTCGCTTAAACTTGTTTAACTGATCCTCATGTATAGCATGACTTCCACCCTTGCTGTCATAGTAGTGTGAACACATTGTCAATATAGTCGATGCAGCTCCATTCCAGTGCAAGTGCAGAATTTGGTCCTCCTTATCTTTTCTCCTCATCAAAACACCACCAACCTTCTTGACAGAGCGTAATTTTGTATACTCGATAATGTCAAAAATTTGAGCCAAATTATCCGTACTCAGACCTGCTTTGGAGCTCAACCAAGAACTAAGTGCAAGGGTGCAAGGGTGCACGGGCCAACAGAAATCTCAAGCGCAAGAACTGACAAACCAAGTCCCTGATGCAGAGCTTCATGAACAAAGTGACCAGTTTCAGAGTTCACACAGTTGCTGATATCTTCCTTGCCGACAAAAATTTTGTCAACCGTCACCTCTTCACACATTAGAGCCCCAGTCGCTTCAATGTAGATGACCGTGACCAGCCCCATTGTGCCACAAGCAGACAAATTATGAATGTCTGCCTCAGATGGTTCCACCTTTTCTTTCCAGTAACAAAGAGAAATTGTAATCACAAAATGCATCCCGTGTTGAATTCCTATTACCATTGCTGTGAGAGCACTGGTTAGAATCCAAATCTTTCCTTGAGATATCAAGGAAATTCTCACGAAGATCTTCATCACCATGTCCACTGAAACATTCCCCTTAAGTTCTGGCAAATCTTTACTGCTATTGTGCCTATGGCAGAAGAGGCGAATTACCATCACAAAAGCAATAAGCACACTGACAGAGAGAGCAAGAAATTCAATATAATCATTTGTTTTCTCGATCCGAGCTTGTAACAGTGTCTTTTCCTCAGGATCGTGTGTCACATAGCTCAGCGCCTTGCCCATAGCTGTATTGTCACCAACCGATGTCACAAGCATCTCACCACAACCTTTAATAACCCTTGAACCTGAGAAGAGAAACGGGTTCTGATCACGATCGAGTTTGGGTTTCAACACCACGTCCACCTCCAAGTCCTTCCCTTTCACAAGCAAACCATCAGCTGGAACAAGATTATTCCTTTTCAAAACTACCATATCACCCACCACAACATCAGAAATGGTAGTATTCTTTTCCTCTCCACTTCTTACAACCTCCACGTCCCTTTTATTCATATTCTCCTAAAGAGTTTTTTTCCTTTTCCTTTCTTGGCGAAACTTTCCTACTGAAAATAATGCAACAACTAGGACCGCCGCAACCAGTATGGCGAACCCGTCATGCCATCCATATTTGGGTCTGTGCTCCTTGATATCAATAACAAAGGCTAACACAGCTGAGATTAAGAGGAGAAAAATTTTGTAAGTGAAACAAGCGTCCCGGAAGAAGTGCCAGAAGCCTTTGTCATCAATTGGGACGTTGTTGGTTGTGCTCCACTTTTGTTGGACTTCGCTGCCATGAATTCTGTCCTGTTGAACCAAGTGAGTCAATAGATTAAATCGTTGTCTAACAGCTTAAGCTAGCCTTTAGCTAACAATCTAGACTTATTAATAACTACCTTCATATCAGAACCCAGAAGTGTCACAGCCCCGTCAACGCCACCGAGTTTTCTAAGAGAGTTCAAGTCCCTTTCTTTCACTATATTCCGAAGAATCGACCAAACAACATCCTGATCTTGCACAATCCGATTGTCTGGAAGGATCTCTTCTTCGTGTATCTCTTCCTCCCCTTTGTCAGAGTGAACATCAATTACATGGCTGGATTGAACCGGGGAGGTTAGATTGCATTGTTTAGAGCCAGCAGCGGCCGGTGCGGGCTCTTGGGGGCAAGGAGGATAAGGCAGAGAAGAAGATGGCGAGGGCAGTTTTGGTTCTTCAACAATAGGGCCCTTTCTGAGAGAAAGAGAAATGGCAAAGCTTATACATAGAGTACTTCGACGCCAAAGCCGGCTGTATTTTCCCGCAGCAGTTCTGGTGGCGA
This sequence comes from Pterocarya stenoptera, assembly GCA_003123785.1. NCBI lineage: Eukaryota > Viridiplantae > Streptophyta > Magnoliopsida > Fagales > Juglandaceae > Pterocarya > Pterocarya stenoptera. Next base: position 223,453 of record QEOT01000718.1, read on the forward strand.
TGGTACTTGTGATGAGTAAGCCAGCAATAAGACTGTTCTCTCCATCAGCATCACCAGATTGATGAGGGTCATTCTGGGACATGTTTCTGGATGGGAAAATGATAAGCTTATAATTAGTCTACAACTAGTTTACTACTCTACTTAAAATGATGGATGCAATTACGTACCGAGTCAAAAATGGAGGATCGANTTATGCATTCATTTCAAGAAGAATAGATGCAGCTGGTATTAAACATGAATAAGTTTTTGAGCTCAACAAGAAATTCTTGCCGTTTCTGAAAAAAAAAATTCAAGAGAAAATAGGAAGTCTCACAAGATACTTATTGTTTATTTCTATGTATTTCTCTAACAATTTTTAAGGGGATTCAAGCTTTCTGTGGTGTACAACGTCTCAAATTAACCGGTGCAGCAAAAATTCTCTTGACCTGACTCCTCCAGAATATAACAGCCCAACTGATCGTTGTCTAGCCCGAATCAACTCTGCATAAGTGGTTGAGTCCAAAGCTCCACTCAAAGAACACCTTTCTTTTATCTGAAAATATTCTAAAAAATATATACTCACGAAACTTGTTATTCTTATCTCACTTACTCTAAAGTATATTCCACTCTCGTACTCACCGCATAACTTCACAAATATATATATCTACTTATGTATAAAGAGCGAATCCGTTAAGCACAGTGTTTTCGTTTAACAAATTTTTTTCTCATTTTGCCCCTGCATCTGTTTCTAAATTCCCGTTTTACCCCTGTATTCTTCCCATTTTGCCCCTGCTACTATTCCAAAATTTCCGTTTTGCCACTCCCCTTCCCCCGTTCGCTTCGTCTCCCGCAGTGCACCGCCGGACGCCGGCGTGACCAACACCACCCCGGCCACTCTCTTCGCCTCCGTCAGGCATCCCTCCGCTTCAAATATCAGCTCCTATCGTGCCGCCGTTAACCGCCGCGAGCGAATCCAAGCAGCTGCCGGCCGATTTCTTCGTCCCCTCCAGTGCGCCGCCGCACGCCGGCGTGGCCAACACCGACCGGTCCATTCTCTTCGCCTCCGTCCGTCGCCCCTCCCCTTCCAATCTCAGCCCCTCTCCTGCAGCTGTTAACCGCCGCGAGCCGATCTAAGCCACCGTGCGAATAGGGCATGAACAGTGTTTAGACCAATAATATTTTTCCTATTTTGCCCCCTTTATAGAAATACTATCAATTCATCTCATTTCATTTCATTATTATAAAAAAATATTTTTAATGATATTGTGAAATTTTTTTAATGTTTAAAGGTCTAAAAAATTGAATAAAAAATAAAAAAAAAAAAGATTTTTTTATCCTTATCGGAAGAAAGATATAGCATTGCTTTTAGGTTTTAGACGTGAAAAATGAGTAACATTATAAATCAGTTGAGCTTTACAATTGGACTATAGCATTTTTTTTTTCCAAATTGATACCAAGTCTTCATAAAATTTAAAAAAAAAATCAAAATCTTAAAAATTAAATTTTAATGTTGTGCAGCATTTTATTTCCTTTAATTTTGAATTATCTAAATATCGAATTGAACTATTAAATTTTAGTATAAATCTTATTTTTTCCTTTTATTAATAATTTTTGTTTAATGATTTATTAAGAAATAAACTTAAATATATTTCTTTTTCATTTCTAGATAAATTGAATAGTTTATTAATTAATTTGAAATTAATTACACTATTTGAGATAGATTTACAGTTTCTAATGTAGTATAATTTGTTTAATGTTTTTTTAAATGTAAAGGATAAGACTTTATAAAATATATGATTAAATTATTTAATACTTACCACTATAGTTTTGAATTTTAAAATTAACACATTATATTTTTATTTTGGAAATAATAAATATACAACATACGCATCCAACCATAACTATTAAGAGTAATAATAGTAGGTTGCTTGGTATAATTACAAATTTTCATAAGGAAATAAATTATAACTTCTTAATAATTTAAAAATATAATATATCATTATTACTATTTTATTTAACCAAGGTTGAAAATGTTAAATAAATTAATGTTTTTCGTTATTATTATTTCTTATAGTGCTTCTGTTTTAATAATATTAAAAAAGGTTATGAAAACTTTTTTAAAGTAAATTAAAATGATTTGGTTTACATTCTTAAGCTAAAAACTAAACTGATTTTGGAATAACGCAATGATTTAACATTATTTGTAGTGCAAAATAATATAGTCTAGAATACATTTTTAATTTTTTCCTTTTTTAATAATTTATATAATGTTGGAATTTTTTTTTTTACATATTTATGAATAAATGTTTCATAATTACTAACAAATTATCTTCTCATAAAGAAGATAAAATTAAAACAATTTTTTTTTCAATAATCTTTCAGTACAATCCATAATTTAAAAATGTTTTCTCCCATAACCAAATGAATTTACTCCATCTTTTTTTATATAGAAACCTAACAAAATTATCATTAATATTAATTTTAATTTTCAAACTGTAATAAACATCATTTTTTCGCTTGCAGCCTTGTTTCTTCATTTTAAAATTTGTAATAAAATTTTAGTATTAATATTTTTATTATTAATTTAAGCTTTTATTAAAATTTTCTTATTAAACTTTTGCGTTATATAACTAAATAAAACACAAACTTATATGGATTTATCATTTCTGTTAAGTTTATAGTAGGTTTACCTCAAGTTATATAAACCCATGATTTGTTTTAACTTTGTTTAAAAAAATTTCTTCACTTTCTCATTTCTTATTTGCTATCAATTTTTTATTTTTATATATTTGTAACTAGACACATGTTCAGTACACAATTGTTCATCAATTACTTTTTTTTTTTTCTATTTTTCTCATAAAATCCGATTCTCTTATGCATTTGCTCTTTTGCCGATTAGGTGAGTTAAGATTTTTTTTTTCTTTTTTTTAAGGTTGGATATTAAATTTAGATGAGATTAGTTGAGATAAAAATTAAAAGTTAAATAAAATATTGTTAGAAAATTATTTATTATTATTGTTATTATTATTTTAAAATTTTAAAAAATTGAAATGTTTATTATATTTTATATGAAAATTTAAAAACTTACTAATAATAACTTACTAAATAACTTACTAATAATTTAAAAATGTTTTCTCCCATAACCATATTATTTATAATAACTTACTAAATCTTTAAGGAAATTAAACTCCATTCCCAACTTTAGCTCCTCAATCGTATCATCATCATCCACTTGGACATTCTGAGATTTCTCGACACTACCATCATTAGGTTCCTGAGGAATTGGTATATCTTTAATACATTCTTTAATTTTAGGAGATTCACATGGCATTTCAGTTTCCCCACCATCAAGTTTATTATCCTCTGAACCAATTATTCTATTTGTAGTAGAGTTTGTATTGTTGGTTAGAATCGGAGGTTCCATGATATGTTGAAATGGGTAACCAGCATTTTGCAATAAACACAAATAGTCTGCAATTAAACTCTTGCAAACAAGCTAACTTAATTTTTTTTTCTTTGTATACGTGCAAAGAAGCTAACTTTTTAAGAATAAATCATGATCAGTTATTATGATTTTTCGTTGTAGTTTTAGACTGTCTCTACTGTTCATTTATAATTAAAAATTTGAAATATAACAAAATTGGTCACAGGCATACGTGCAGTGCATGTTGCCATTTACTAGTATATATATATATACGTTTACATCCTTTTAAGTTCTGGGTCACGTTTTGTCTAATAAATATATATATATATACTAGTAAATGGCAACGTGCGCTGCACGTGTGCCCTGTGATCAATTTTGTTATGTTTTAAATTTTTTACTATAAATGAATAGTAGAGGTAGTCTAAAACTACAACGAAAAATCATAATAACTAATTATGATTTATTCTTAAAAAATTAGTTTCTTTGCACGTATACAAAAAAAATAAAATAAAATAAGTTGGATTCTTTGCAAGAATTTAATTGCAGACTATCTGTGTTTATTGTAGAATGATGTTTACCCATTTCAACAATCATGAACCTCCAATTCTAACCAGCAATACAAGCTCCGCTACAAGGAGAATAGTTGGTTCAGAATGAAGTTTAATTCCCTTGAAAATTTAGTAAATTATTATAAGGAATATAGTAATGGGAGAAAACATTTTTTAATTATTAGTAAGTTATTTAGTAACTTATTATTAGTAAGTTTTTAAATTTTCATATAAAATATAATAAATATTCAATTTTTTTAAATTTTAAAATAATAATAACAATAATAATAAATAATGTTCAAACAATATTTTATGTAACTTTTAATTTTTTTTTCTGAACTAATTTCATCTAAATTTAATATCCAACCTAAAAAAAAAAAAAAATTACCCTAACTCACCTAATCAGCAAAATTGCAAAAACATAAGAGAACCGGATTTTATGAGAAAAACAGGGAAAAAAAAGAATAATTGATGAGCAATTGTGCACTGAACGTGTGCCCAGTTACAAATATATAAAAATGAAAAATTGATAGCAAATGAGGAATGAGAAAGTGAAGAAATTTTTTTAAATAAAATTAAAACAAATCATGGGTTTACATAACTTGAGGTAAACCTAATATAAACTTAACAGAAATGATAGATCCATATAAGTTTATGTTTTATTTAGTTATATAAAAAGAAAAGTTTAATAAGAAAATTTTAATAAAAGCTTAAATTAATAATAAAAATATTAACTCTAAAATTTTATTACGAATTATAAAATAGTGAAACAAGGCTGCAAACAAAAAAATAATGTTTATTATAGTTTGAAAATTAAAATTAATGTTAATGATAATTTTGTTAGGTTTCTATATAAAAAAAGATGGGGTGAATTCATTTGGTTATGGAAGAAACATTTTTAAATTACGAATTATACTGAAAGATCATGAAAAAAAAAATTGTTTTAATTTTATCTTGTTTATGAGAAGATAATTTGTTAGTAATTATTAAACATTTATTCATAAATATGTAAAAAACAATTCCAACATTATATAAATTATCAAAGAAGGAAAAAATTAAAAACGTATTCTAGACTATATTATTTTGCACTACAAATAATGTTAAATCATTCCGTTATTTCAAAGGTAGTTTAGTTTTTAGTTTAAGAATGTAAACCAGATCATCTTAATTTACTTTAAAAAAGTTTTCATAACCGTTTTTAATATTATTAAAACATAAGCACTATAAGAAATAATAATAATGAAAAACATTAATTTATTTAACATTTTCACACTTGGCTAAATAAAATAGTAATAATGACATATTATATTAGGGAAAAATTAGATTTATACTAAAATTTAACAATTCAATTCGATGTTTACATAATTCAAAATTAAAGGAAATAAAATGCTGCACAACATTAAAGTTTAATTTTCATGATTTTGATTTTTTATTAAAATTTTATGAAGAGTTGGTATCAATTTAGAAGAAAAAAAATACTATAGTCCAATTGTAAAGCTCAAACCGATTTGTAACGTTACTCATTTTTCACATCTAAAGCCTAAGAGCAGTGCTATACCCTCGGAGATACGTTTCAATAAGCAAAAAAAAATCTATTTTTTTTTATTATTTTTTATTCAATTTTTTAGACGCTTAACCATTAAAAAAAATTCACAATATTATTAAAAATACTTTTTAATAATAATGAGATGAAATGAGATGAATTGATAGTGTTTTTATAAAGTCGGGTAAAATAGAAAAAATATTATTAGATTAATACACTGTTCATCCGATTCGCTCACGGTGGCTTAATTCGCTCGCGGAGGTTAACGGCGGCAGGAGAGGGGCTGATATTGGAAGGGGAGGGGCGCCGGATGAAGGCGAAGCGAATGGCAGTGGTGGTGTTCGCCACCCCGGTGTGTGGCGGCGCAATGGAGGCGACGAAGAAACGGACGAGCCACGGCTTCCATTCCATCGTGGCGATTAACGGCGGAACGACAGGGGCTGAGATTGGATGGGGAGAGACGCCGAACAGAGACGAAGAGAATGGCAGCGGCAGTGTTGGCCACGCCGGCGTACGGAGGCGCACTGTAGGAGACGAAGAAACGGACGGTGGAGGAGGGGCAAAACGGTAAATTAAGAATACAGTCAGGGGTAAAATGGGAAGAACGTCAGGGGTAAAACCGAAATTAAGAAATAAAAATAGGGGTAAAATGGAAAAAAAATTTGTTAGACGAAATTACTGTTGTTAACGGATTCGCTCTTTATATATAAGTAGATATATATTTATTAGACAAAACGTGACCCAGAACTTAAAAGGACGTAAACGGAAAAAACATTTACTAAATAAGCTAACATTAACAACTACAAGCCGTTAAAAATATCTTGGGCTTTAAAGCTGCCAATAAACAAAGGAAAGCAACGGTACTATAGAGAAGTCATGAGAAACCAGCGTTACTAACTTATAAGTCTTCAACCCAAATTAATAACCAAAATAACGGCAACTTTATTACGAGCCCATTAAACACAGCCTAAAAGACCAAAAAAGCAAAGGTGAGCAACAGTAACAAATAAACATTATTAAAATATACTAACAATACTTGAGTAGATAGAGATGAAGATAATGCTATGGCCGAAACGATATTTATAGACGCCAAGCAAGCCTAAGGTACCGCGGGAAAATAAGAGTGAACGTCAAGGATGTTGCCTAGATATTTAGTTGGTTATGTCTAAGAAACTTAGCATTTCATAGCCGAGACGAAACTGCGCTGCACAGGAAAGTAAGAGCAAAAGACTTGGAAACTGCCTATACATGTTAAGCAAAGAAATTCATAACCGTCTAATAACTACCATTCTGCATGACAAAGTTTTTACAATTATTTTACCACTTGTGTCATGTCGTTAAAAAATATTTCAATTTTATATGACTGTCCTTCAAATTTCATTTTAAGTAGAGTTGTAAAATAACTAACAAGGTGGTAGTCCTATGGACAAAGGTTATGAGATCGTTCTTCCCCCCTTGCCTGAGGGAATCATAAGTTTGAAACGGTTTGCCTTATAAAACTTATGAACCAAAGTTTTGGAAGCATTTGCATTTTGATACTTTGGTGAGGTTATGGTGACGGGCTGCTCCATCCGGGATCAATATATAGCTATAGTTCAAATTGAACATGCAGTAAGTGGGGGCCCTTAAAATCACGCTCAGAGGAGAAAGCTACATTAGCCACGCCCCTCCTCTTTTGAGGAAATTAAAAAAAAAGTAGAGTTGTAAAATAGTTATAGATTAATTGTAGGTTTATCATTTTCTTTTTATGTAATGAAGTTATGCTATCCGTTTGAGTTTGGGTTTGAGTTTGAAAGCTTAAAAAGTGATTTTAACAATCTAATAGTTCTTTAAAAAAAAAATGATATATTTGATAAATTTTATAAAAAGTGCTTTAAGACCCTAAAAAAATTTAAAGTGCATTTTTTTAAAAAGCATAAAATTGAAACTTTTATTGAAAAGATCCCGCAAATAATGGTAGTACGTCGTACATTTTTAAAAAACTATCGTAACTAATTTTAAAAGTGATAATTTAGATTCATGTTTCCAAACAATAAATTTCTTAATTGCAGAGCTTTATGGTAAAGACTTCAATTAAAAAATGCTATTATGAAAAGCTTTATTTTCTACTGTAATTCCAACCATACACGTAGCATGGTGAAAACACCATTTATCTTAAAAAAAAAACACCATTCTTTATCTTATGACACTATAGAAAAGACTTTTCCCTAAAATAATGGCATCGCATACGCGTAAGGGGATAAAGTATGGTGGAAAATGTGTCGAAGTAGCGCATGCAGAGAGCCGTAGAGAGTCTTGAATTGTTTAAGCGGACCAGTTCAAAGTTACATGCAAACGCGTTTAGCCTGGTGGAGTGGCAGATGGAGTTGTGGGAAACTTTATTTTGAGTCATCACGCGGCTCTCACGCGGCTCTCCATGCATTTTAATTTTGATGATTTCATGACTTTAATTTGGGCTAACATTTTTAAAATGGATTGGAAATTTACAAGCATATTTGATAGATGCTTTGAGCATTTTTGTTCATTCCAGCAAGCTGTATGTAGCATTTACGTACCTAGTGAATATTCCGGGCAATTTTGGCATAATTCAAGGTCAGATAACTGAAGAGAACCATTTTTTCTATATGGAAGGAAATCAATCTTCTCTCTGATCTCTTCTTTCATTTATTCGAGAAATAGGATTTTAAACACAAAATCCACTCTGCTATGAAGATACCCCTAAGCCTACTATGATTGTTCCTTTACACTAGATAATGTTGGTTCACAAGCATAGTCTTGTGCCTACTACACAAGCATACTTATAATTTGATTTTCATGAAATCCAAATTAAATCTTCTCTAGAACTTTTTTTTGGGGAGGGGGTTTGCCATCGTAAAGCAACTGACACTTGAGGCCTCTGGCTGTATTTACTTGGGTAAGTTGCAAGATCTAGTGGCAGCCCACGAAGTAAATAAACCATGCAATCGTGGGTTCGATGAGTTGTGATGATCTGCTTAAATGACACGGGCAGACAGAAAGAGGAACAGTTATTCATTAAACCCCAAGATACAAAGATATAAACATAAAGCTGCCAATTTCATAATTCCTTAATATCTGGCTCATCGATAATACAACAAACTCTCGAAAGCATCACATCCAATCAGGTACATGTTTTCTTCTCCAAAGAGCCACAACTATTCCACCAGGGAAGACAAAATTACATGATAATGCTTTCTAGTGAAGATGGGAAAAAAGTAAAGAAAAACATCTGCTACAAACTTACAAAGTAAGCTGACAATTCCTAGCTATAATGCATCCTTCTCAATGTCATTCCATTGGAGAAGGACCCTCTTCCAGTCTGGTATCGTCCTGTACACTCCCGAACGTGATAGCAGCCAGCATCAGCTTGCCTGCCTCAGGAAAATCCTTGTGCTGCATCAGCATTGCCTCAACAGAAGAACCCAGATCCCTAGAAAAAGAAGGCTCCACATTTTCTCGTCTCAACGGCATAACTTCGGCAAAACCTTCTCCAAAGGTTTCTGCATTGGGTCCATAACACCTGCTGGAAGCCTGGAAAAGCGTAGTTTCCCTCAGATTCTGTAAGGTTTCCTCGTCACTCCATCCTTGAGCAATAGATGCTTGGTATAGTTGACTCCAATCATCTTGATCAGCAGCATTCTTCCAACACTCCCCCATGAGATTTCTGTGGGTTTTCCGAAATGAGGAGCTGGTCCATGCAAAGACATCAAAAGCACACAAGGAGAGCTTTGCGTTTTGACCTTTAAGACACAGCTTAATAAGATCTTCTGGACGTAGGAGCTGCCTTTCAACATATTGCTTTTCTTCGTCAGTAGGAAGGAGTAGTATCATTTCTTCCTGCAAGAATAAAGGATCAGATGTTGGCCGAAAAAGAATGGACACAAGGTCTAGAAAATATAAAGCACAGTTACATTTAAGGAGTAGTATTAATTCATCCTGCAGGAATAAAGGATCAGACGTTGACTGCCATAGAATGGACAGAAAGTCAAGAAAATAAAAGCAAAGCAGTCCGCAGTTTTTGACCTCCCTTCCCTCCCCTCCCTGGGAGGAGGGGGTTTGTATCCAATGACCACTAGTCTAGAAGAACCCCATTGTGTCAAGCCAATTGAAAAAGTATGGCCCTCAATAGCGGCCCGATCTTTCGGTTTATATTCACGAATCAGTCATATAACTCATGAAGGTAAAATTAGTTATAGGATATATAATAAATAAATAAAAAAACACTTTGAAAACATTATTTATTAATTCTGAGACTTAAATAAGTAACCTCGCATTAAAAAAAGGGAACATAACTAGGAAGACCCTTCAACTAATAATGAATCATGGCAATCAATTGGTTTTCTTAATAGAAGCACACCTGCAATTTCAAAATTTTCCTATCAGCTTCAATGCGCTTCAACTTTGTCTCAGAATCAGCATCCTTACCTGTGGCTGAAGTTAATAGTATAATCAGAACAAAAATTCAAAACAAATCTTTTGAGCCTGTACAACTAAAAGGTCCCTAATATAGTATGGACGTGCCGGTTAGTAAAACTAAAATACACTTTGACCAGCAAGACAGGAAAATTGTCCCTGCCGTTGCAGCTATCTTTGAGAGATTCAAAAGGCGCTTTCTGTCCACCAATTTGAGTTCGAAATCAATACTGTCAAGGTCTGCCTGCTCTTCAGTGGCTGAAATAGAGTTTTGATCACAAGAAAGAGCTAATACATGAAGAATTTCGGAAGCTGAAGAAAATTGATTCAGGAACACTTCATGAAGCCAAAGAAGCTCCTGGTGCTGTCTTAGAAAGATAGATAACTCCTCAGGGAACTCTTCCCCAAGTCTTAGAACCTTGGAAAATTGTCTCTTCTCATACAGTTCTTTAAAGACGAAGTAACTGAAGCCTCCATTAGGTCCCATGCTCTCATGCTGCATGGAAAATGATTTATGCTTTTGATAAGAAACACCAGCATCAAATAAGACTAGGAAAAACAAGGTAGCAGAAGACTTATGTAGCTACAAATTGATGACTATATATGTATTCATTAGATAATAGCAGATATAAAAGCACGCAAAAGACACAATTGTAAAGAATGCTTAAGAGAAGCTGGACTTTAAAATTTCATTTCATGCCTCTTATTGAGAAAATATAAATAGTGAAAATCAGCAGCAAAATCTGCAATTTAGCACATGAAAAGGGCAAGGAAGCAACTATTGAAAAACCGTTTCCATACCATAAGATTTCTAAGTAGAGCTGTATCATTGAGGTCACAGCATATTCTCCACAAAGTTCTGTAGCATTCATGCTGTTTTGCAATGGATAGCAAGTGCAAAGAAAGCTTCCTGCGGATTTCTTCTTTTTGCTCTGCAAATCCTCTATTTAGATCCTGCAAACAAAACAGGTTTAAGGATGTGTACATAATCAGCAGCAGGACAATGATGCCATCTTGAACAAGGAAATGCATTAACCTGGTGACTGCCATCCACAAAATCTTGAACTTGTTGATAAAGGGAGTCCAGGAGTGTATCCCTTCTACTCCAGAACTCATCTAATAGACCTTTGTGTTCTTCACCACGCTCAACCTTAGCTGTGACAGCACCAGCATATGCCTCAAGTAGAACCTCAGTCAGTACTTCTAGATGGGTATACAGATCTGATTTCGCTGACAACTCAACTCCAGATGTTTCATTCAACAGCTGAAGCATGAAGGAAGCGATGCTCCACATCCCATTGCGTACCACAGGTTGACAATACCATGGTGTCAAGCCTTCGGGTGGTGGGTACCACAAGTGATTCTCATTTCTGTAGTGCATGGCCTCGCGAACTATAGTAGCACAAGCATTTGAGAGCTCACAAGCTCTTTGGATCTGAATCCAAAGTGGTTGCTCTATGCTTATTACATAATCAAGATGTCTATCTAAGCAATAAAATACTTCTTCAAGATCGGAAACCTTACTATAGAACACCTCAGCATTATCTCTGTCCATGAGAAGAACTGTATTTCGGCGGGCTCTCTCACCAACTAATTGAATAAGATCCCAAAGAGCACCTGACATTTGGCGTTCTGCACTCGGATGGGAGGAGCCAACTCCAGTTGAACGTTTCTCTCCAATCACATTTTGCAGTTCTCTCAATTGAATCATCCCAGCAAGCTTTTCACCATGTTCCAAGATAATTTGCAAGGAATATCCTGAAAAAAATGCAATTTAGGCAAATATACATCACTTCTCTCTTTATTTCTTTACTAATTTCTGTTTTTTTTTCCTTATCATAATCAGCAGCAAGAGTTGCACCCCCCAGCACAACCCCACTACTCAAAATGCCTTAAACTCAATGCCGGCATAACTTTGAAAATACACTTGAACTCATAATAAGATACCTAAACTACACATCAAGATCAATAAAATATCATCAGTAGCCTAAGCTTCCAAAACATATATAAGCTGTCATATGAAATAGTTAATAGCACATACTCTGTCTAGAACACAGCTCCTCATGGCATTTGGATAATGCCAGAAACTGAAGAAACGCTTTATGCTTCTGCTGCTTATCCATGAGTTGGGTAGATACAACAGCCATGGCCAAAATCTCAGCACCTCTGGTTGTAGTCCAGTGTTTAGCTAAGGTGTCAACAATTGATTTGCTCATCCGTGCAAAAACACTTGTTTCTCCATCCCTTTCAAATGCCCGAGAGCTTTTTAGCTTTTCCAGTGAACCATCAACCTGTCCAGATGAAAGAAAATCATGGAAAAGGTGACTAAGCAAAGTTTCTGACTCTTCATCTGGGCCAGTTCGACGTACAACCCCAGTAAAAGCCCCCGTTTGTCTTTCTCCAGCATCCCATGCTTCAGAACTAGCCCTTCTAGGAGCAATATTGCCCACAAATGTAAGGTTCCGTGTCTCTTCTTGAGCAGATCTTTCATTTGAGCTCCCCTTACGTGACAAGCTTCGCTCAGGTGGTTCAACTCCACCAAGTACAACAGCCTTTTCAGGTATTGCCCATATTCCTGCTTTCTCGGTTAGTACAACCCATGGCCCTTCTTCCCCATCATCTGAAGAAGGAAGAACTGAAGCATCTAGAACTTTTCCTGCATCATAAGGCAGGTCAAACTGATAGAGGTGAGTTGAGTTTCGATAATAATGGGCAACCGTTGCCGTTCCATCACCAGAAAGTATGATTGCCGATCCTGAAGGCTTGCCTCCTATCCGAAGTCTCATCGAGAACAAGAAATCTTCATCTTCTACTCTTGCTTTTGGAATTATTACTTGGATTGGAGCTTTTTTCTCCAGAATCCTTTCATGTGTAGGCTCCATACTCATCCCAGATTTATACTGCATGGTCAGAAGAGAATACTGTGTGTAGCTTGAACCACTGACCCGATCCTTACAGAAGGTGGCAACCAAAATGGTAATCACTTTTCCGTGATCATCCACCTGCAAATCAAGAGGCCATATTCGCTTCTGACCAGCCAGATCCTTCCTGATCCCCGCATCACCATCTGTACCAATAATTTCATGGGACCAGAGCTTTGACACCCGTATATCAAGTTTCATATCAACGCTAAAACATTGTATCTCACGATCAGTCAGCAGAAAAAACTCTCTATTTGAGCCCTCTGTAGAAACATGTGAAAAACGCCAGATCAATGACCTAGGATACCCCTTGCTCCATAAAATTTGACCACCGTCACTCCCCTGGGATGGTAAAGTCAGTTTATCCTCGTATATTTTCTTACGGTGAATGCCAGTGGGACTGCAGTGAAACTGCCAAAGCTCACCATTCGAACAGCATGCAAGGGCAACACAGGCATGCTGAGAATCAGGTAATGCAGAAGCCATCAAAGAGTTCAGTGAGCTCCATCCAGTTGAATTATTTCCACATCTAATACGTTGTCGCTGCTTGTTTGGGTTGGCCTTTCCATTTTCATGTGAAGAAGTCACCTCTAACTCCTCAGAAGATGCAAAACTAGTAACAGGAGCAGTTCTACCTTCAGAATATACTTCAGGCCAGTATATGATAGTTCGGGTGTTTTGGTTACACAAAACAATGCCAGCAGAATTGCAATGTTTCGCAACTTTCTTTGTTCTCCTAGATGTGCTTTCCCAATTGACAACACAAAGCAGCCAACAGTTCCGGTCAGTACTGTTAATATCTCTGTTCTCTAATACATTCAAAGGGATTTCAAGAACAACGCATTTCGTTGAAGCAGTAGGCGATAAGTAATTCCAAACGAAGAGTCTGTTTCCAACGATAATCCAAGCAAGGGATGTTCCCTTTTCCATTCCACCAGATATAAAAGCATCATCTGCCATAAAAGAATACAAGAGTTTAGAAACTCACTCTATCAAAGGATGCTTTTTTCCCCTAACTTTCCATCCTGACAAGGAAGAAATCTTTGATTTATCAAACCCCATGCTACCATTTACCTCCTGAGTCAATCCCCAGAAGCATATCTCTCAAAGGAATATAGCATTCTAAATAATCTTGGAATAGTTGAGTTTCATGGAGCCAGCTATACTAACCAGGAACACGCTTCTGCAGCAAACTGGCCTGTTCATCACGGACCACTTGCGGAAACTCTCCAACATATACGGGCTTAATTGGATCTGCCTCATCCCCTGCCTCACTTCTGTTCACTGGTGGAATTCTAGTTAAATAGCATCACAGGCATTAAAATTAGTCATCATATTGGCAAACAGAAATCAAAACAGCACATGACCCCCTAGACTCTCAAAATTCTACATCGCATACCAATCACTTAAGACACATTACAATCAGAATATCTAAACTTAATGGATCCCTACACTCTATATTACAACACCCATTAACACTACTAACGTCCCCTCTTACTCAACTGAGAAGAACAAGGCACCCTCCAATAGATAAACAAACATCCCCATCACTTAACATTACAAACCAAGTCCAGTTCCATATAAACCAAGTTCACCCATGATAACCATTAGCACAGTAAATTGCCCAGCTTCAACTCAAAACCCCTTGCAAACGACAACTCTAATCAAAGGAACTAAAAATTTTGTTTTAGTCCCCTCTTACTCAACTGAGAAGAACAAGGCACCCTCCAATAGATAAACAAACATCCCCATCACTTAACATTACAAACTAAGTTCAGTTCCATATAAACCAAGTTCACCCATGATAACCATTAGCACAGTAAATTTCCCAGCTTCAACTCGAAACCCATTGCAAACAACAACTCTAATCAAAGGAACTAAAAATTTTGTTTTCTGCCCGTATACTTAAGTCTTAAGCCACGCCAATTCAACACAATTCAACAAAACCCACTGAGCTCCACACCAAAACCCAATATCCTCCATCAAATTCTCGAAACCCCCCCCCCTCTCACCTCCAAAAAAAATGTATCTTTATTTCTTTCACAGACATTTCTAGGAAAACAGTGATTAATCAGAAACTGCTAAAACTCAACTTCTTTAAAACCATACACTTACAATTAAAACGAAAAAAATAACATCACAGTTCAAAATTGAAACACCAGCGTTATAAGTAAATCAAAGCACGAGTACACTTCACAGGCGAGCGCACAGACATACATGACTACAATTACAAATGCATATAACATGCCCATAAAAAAGCATAAATATATGGTGCACCTGGCGAGGACGGACAAGCGAGGAGCCCAAGGAGCAGGGGTACCGGTGCTGGGTCGATCCGGGACCGAATTGTGAAGAAAGGATCGGCGGTTCTCTGAGAGAGGAGTGATGGGAGAATGGGGCACAGTGTGCCCCTGATTCCGCTCGTTTCGAGAGCTGACATTGGACCTCCTTATTCCAGGAGAGAACATTTTGGTCGCTCCCAGAGCTGAGAGGCGAGAGCAATTCGGGGTTTAGGGCTTTTGAACTTTTGAAAGTTTGGAGTGAGAGAGAGTTCGGAGTTTGGGCGAGCGCCCGAGCGGTACGATGGGAACGATCAGCTGTGCTCGACTTCAGGGTATTCTACTATAAAGTACCACTGGTTTTTAAAAGGAAAGTACCATGCCATCCAGGTGTAATCGTTAGTTTATTCTTATATTTTTAAATATTTAAAGAAAATACAAAAATTCACTAGAAGTAATGTTTTTAAATATTTAAAAATTAAAAATAAAATGCACTAGTGATCAAACCCAATGGAAAATTAGTATTTTTCATTTGAAAGGCATTTACACCACATCATTCTTGTTGTATAATTTGATTTGAAAGATAAATTTTAATCTTCCAAATCAAATTATGCAACGTAAATAATGTGTGGTATAAAAGTTTCATATAACACTAAAATCTTGATTCATTTTAGATTTTTACTAACTTGTTTCAATTTCCAATTCTATTATGTAACAAATTTTGGATAAATTTTTTTAGAAAATACAAAAAAAGTTTTAAGGGTTGGTTTAGATTCGGAGATGAGATGTGATGATTTTAGATGAAAGATGAAAGTTGAAAAAAAATATTATTAAAATATTATTTTTTAATATTATTATTGTTTTAAAATTTGAAAATTTTGAATTGGGATTTGAAAAAGTTGAATTGTTTATTATATTTTATGTAAGAATTTCAAAAAATCGTAATGATGAGATAATATGAAACACTTTCTGAATCCAAACGGAGTCTTAATAACTTGACAAATCCCCACTTTTGGATGATTCTAATCATGTTTAAAATCATCTTTAGTTGCAAGTTTGATTTTTTTTTTTTAATTTGCTAAATTTGGAAAATTATAAATTTGATTGTTGTTGGAATTACTTCCATTCATTATAGGATTATTTTATTTGGGGACTAAACAATAGGAGATAGAATTTGAGACTTAAAAAAAGTATTCGATTAGGTGTATAAATGAAAGGTAACACAGGATTTCATATTTCTTATTTAATGACACAGAAATTTTCAAATTAAACCAATTGACACCAATAATTATTATTAGTATGAATTATTAACAAAATTAATTGTGGCTCACAGGCGGAACCATGGAATATAGGTTTAGGGCTGGCCCGATTTCTGCTCAGAATTTCAGCCTATGCCCATGCCAAAGGAAAAGAACCCTTCTGGCTCCATTGCTTTCTTCCATTTTTTGACTTTTTTCCTTTTTCTTATCATCTTTATGAACAAGAGGGTACTTGTATTGTAGTTCGCGTGGCTACAGATATGAGATACTCGGATAGGAGATTAATGAACTAACGTGTGGATGGCTTGGATTGACTTTGATTTCTATATTTTTAAGCAGACTGCGAAACCCTTGTTTTTATTATCAAATTTGTTGGGTGGAGATAGTGATATAATCTAGGAAGTTTTTCTCAAATGTGTTTTTCATCCACAGGCTGGTCAAAGTGGCAATTTCTTTTTACTACTTTTTACTCTATTCACTACTATTCAATATTTTATCATTACTTTTTTACTACTGTGCCACCACCCGCAAGAACATGTTTTTCGTTTATGCCCTTGAGGGTCTTTAGAGTAAGAAAAAAACTACTATCCGCCCAATTGTTACCGCTCCATTTGACTGCTCAGTAAATTTTGTTTTTTACTTAAGATTAATGAATTAATTTTTAGTATTGATGTATTTTTTATATTTTTTTAAAATATTTAAAAATGACAAAAAAATGTGAATAAAAAAATTGAATAAAAAAAAATACTACTTTTACATTAGCGGTCACTTGCAGTGGTAAGCTGCAAGCGGCATAGTAGTGCAGCTCTTAAGAGTAAATGCAGCAACATAAATGCAGAAAATATGGGAAATGGATAGTTTAGCAAAGTCTAACTATATAAAGCTTATTTTTCTCCTTCTTTATTGTTACGCAAAGTAAAGCATTCATGCAGAGACCCTTTAAAATGGGGGGTGTATTCATTTTGTAACATCAATTATATAACTGATACAAGGACACTCATCTCAACCCATGAGATGGAAATTCTCAAAATTTCTTCATCGTATTAGAGCTTCATGGGTTGATACAGAGATTTCTTCTAATATTATATCCTTAACAGGCCTTTTACTGTGAATAGGTAAAGTATCAGTACTGTTTTATAGAAGGGGACTATATTGATTACTCAAAACATGGCTTTCATCGTGTTCTTGTCCACAGATTTGGACAGAATACAACTATTAAAAACAACAGAAATTAAACATATAAAACGGCTTGTATGTAAAGCATAGCTCTCTAGAGGAGAACAAACAGGCGACCTTGCCCAGATTCATGACACCAAAAAAAAAAAGGGGGGTGGGGGTTGTTTTTTCCTACTTTCTGATAAAGAAAAATTAATTACATACATATTAGAGCTGATCTTGCATCACGGTTCCAGCTTCAAGGAAACAACTCGTGACTTTCTGTTGTGTTTCGCCACCTTGACAAAGAATACCGAGAGGCAAGATGGAGCCCACCATGGCCGGCGGACCTTTTGTTCCCCTTTCAGGCAAGCCACTGGAGATGGTACACTTTATTACATACAACTCATAACTATATTACAGTCCAAGATAAAGCAAGGTCCTCAATCAGCACACAATTTTTGTCCTCTAGAAAACTACATTTCATTATCCAATAAGGGAATGAGCGGTGCTACTCTGCCGCCTGAGTAGCACCGCTCATTGTTACCGCTAGTTACTTTTGTAACTTTTTTTTTTTTCATTTTTCTATTCATATTTGTTTAATATATTTAAATATTTTTAAAAAATAAAAAAAATACACTAATACACTTAAAATCACTTCCTTCATCATTAAGTAAAGAAAAAATAATTCACTGAGCAGTCAAATGGAACGGTAACTATTGGGCGGCATAGTAGTGTTTTCCATAAGGGAATACTGCATCAGTAACAACGACAAATAAACTAACAATAGTTTTAAAGAAAAATATTATGCATCATTTGCAATTGAAGATGGAGTTGTTATGATAGATTGGCACTATTAAGAAAATCATGTTGTTGTGTCTTTAATTTTGGAAAACTTTATATGTCGAGATTATTGTAAGAAGAAATACTCTATAAACTCCTAAATACCATATACCAAATCGGTGAAGTACTGAAGTTAGGTGCATTTGGCTTATAACATCTGATGCCCAGTAACTACTAAGGGTAAGGAATGTGGTCCTCTAGAGAAGGTGAGACTGGTAAATGTGGCAAAGCACAGGAACCGTGTCTTAGGAATATTCGTCCAAAACACCAAGACTACAGGTTTATAAATGAGGCATTATAAGGTGGTTGTGAAAATAATAATAATAATGACAAGGTTGTTATGAAAAGAAAAAAGTACCAACCTAATTAGGTATTTCTCACAATAACACTTCTAAAATGTAGCAGGATTTATTAAATTCTCGCACACTGGAGAAACTTCTTACTTGCACCACTATGAAGGCCACAATTTTTTTGCGCAAGCATCTTGCCCCCAATGAAAATACACATAGAAAAATGAAAATACACATAGAGAGAGAGAGAGAGAGAGAGAGAGAGAGAGACCTTTAATCCGCCTGAGCTCCTTACACAGAGTGATGAAGTCTCCCCATTTCATGTGGCATCGTCTTATAAACCGTAGAATCTGCTCAGTAGTAAACATGGACATGCCTTCCAGGTATTCTCCGTTGACACCATTTTCTTTAAAAATCTGCCGGTAACTACCAAGATTTATCTCTTCCAACCACAAACCAACATCCTGAAAAGACAGAAAAGGAATTGTGCATGATACATGTCAGATAGCCATATGTCACTATGTTTCTTTTTTTTTCTTTCGTTCTTTTTATCCATGAGTGTCACATATGAGTCACCAAGTCTTCAGAATAGAAGTAAATAAGCTTATATTTCCAAGTTCATTTCTGTCAGCAAATAATGTTCAGCTAAATTTCTTAGGATTTACACATACAAGTATGAGGTTTATGGAATGCTTCCTAAGGAGTTGAAGGGAATAATCCGTTTGGAGAGGTTGGGTTTGCCGCACTTACAAACATAGGATGGAAGTCTCGTCATTTCATTTTGTTTTTTTGGTTGGTTGGTAGGCGTTGGGGATTGGGTTGGGATTTGATTATTCTTTTGTTTTGTTTTTTTACGGTTTTCTTCAGCCATAAGCAAGGGTTTTATTCAATAAATTTCGCAGGTGCCGTCCTTCTTTCTACAAAAAAAAAAAAAAAATAGTAAATGAAACAAAAGCATATTTCTACTTATCTCATTATTTTATAAGGATGCACAAGGCTGCTGACTGTATCCTATCATGAATCCTTTGTAAAGTCAATGCGGTGACTGCTACATATGTCACAAATAAGAGAGAGAACCATCACTACCAACTTAGTTCAAAGCACTTCCCATTTGCAAGAAGAAACATATATTTCTAATCATCATGAGCAACTTCCTTGAAATCTTTATCCCGTTACAGTGCTTATATCTAGGTATTCTCTACCTGATTGAAAACACTAGAGACATGTTCATCTTATAGGGCACTTGCAGGAATTCTCAACACCCTTATGGTGATCCAAATCTTCCTTCCACTCCACTCTAGCAACATTGTCTAACACTACTTCTTATGGTGATGAACTACAACCAATTGAAGGAACTTCTGTTATCTTTATCCCCATAATTATTTCCCCTTAGTCCCCTTTCAGTAGCCAAACACGTCTTCTAATTTCTATGAAGCCAAAGCTAATACCTAACCCATGTATCTTTCAATTTCCAAGCACGCATCCATGACAATTTGAATCCATCCATTATGTGGTAGACACGTGCTATGGTAACAAAGAAACTACGTAGTTATAGCATAAGAACGAAAGGAATGTATCGAGTATTATGTGAGAGCTCAGTAGCTTTTGAACGCTAAACCAATAATTGCAACACCTAAAAGCATTACCTTACAATTACAATTAGACAGCTTGAATGTATGATTAAAAAAAACTCCTTTCCAATGAACTGAGTAGGGTCCTCAGGTGTGTCATTTCCTATCAATCCAAGTTGTTGGAAAAGTAAACTTTGACAAGCATATTATGACAATGAAGTAATGTGTCCATGTACCCTACCAGTCCCAGTTGTTGGAAAAGCAAACTTTGACAAGCAGGATGACAATGAAATAAAGTGTCATGTGTCAATCCACAAGTTCAAATTAGGTATGCACAGATTGCTATAGGGTACCCTAAGGGCCTTAACCAAATCCCAT
Organism: Pterocarya stenoptera; assembly: GCA_003123785.1. Lineage (NCBI taxonomy): Eukaryota > Viridiplantae > Streptophyta > Magnoliopsida > Fagales > Juglandaceae > Pterocarya > Pterocarya stenoptera. The sequence goes on from QEOT01000718.1 coordinate 244,074, forward strand.
GCTTGTATGTAATTAGAGATTGATAAATGGCTAAACCATACTTCAGTTTTAACGTATAGTAAAAATTCTAAGTTTTCCTTAAAATAATAATAAAAAAAAAAATTCCAATTTCATTTGTGCAAGTCTTTATTGTAAAAAACATAATCCTTCTGTCCAGATCAATGACCAGTCCATCAAAAAGATTGATGACATGGCTCATTTCAGTCATCCATTTTTTCATGGATCACCACGTTTTTGGATGAACGGACTATACTGCTCAAAATTTATAAAGGCAAGAGCGATTAGAACATTATACAGTCTCGGGACTACAGTAGAACGTACTGTGTATTCAGGGACCAAAAACATAGTTTATTCTTGTTAATTTAAGCAAAATCAATAGAACCTTCTTTCTGTTATTAGACTCGTTGAATAATACTTTATGACATCAGGATCATCAACCAAAACGAACAACATTATACCGAGATTTCAACCAATACCCAAAATCCCAATCAAACTTAAACCAAAACATAAAATTAAATAAATCCAGAATTTTGACAATCAATTACTGTACACCAACGAGTAATCAAGCAAGAAGAATCAATTTAACAAGCACCAGCAATGCACACGAATCTCAAACAAGCAACTCTACTGTATCCCCCGGGAAACCCATAAAAATTAAACAAGATCCACTTGAAAGCAGAAGACCAAAATTATATTAGAACCACAGAGAGAGAGAGAGAGAGAGAGTACCTCAACAGTCCAAATGAAGAAATCCAAAGGCTCAGGTGGGTGTTCTGTGCTCATTTCCCGAATCAATCCCCCAAAAATACCTAAATCATTTGAAACAAAACAGAGACCTAAGACCTCAAATTCAATTGAATTTCAGCTCAGGACCAAAACAAGAAAAAAAGGAAGCCTTTTCTTTAACATGGGCTCTACTAAATCCCCTAGGAAACATAAGCAGAGAAAACAAAATGGAAAATTGGTAATAATCAAAACAGTCATAGGAATGAGAGGTAGTCATAAGATCCCTATTACTCACTCTGTTTCTCTTACTTTAGTCTCATTTTTCTAAAAGAACACTGTAAAAGAGAAAGGTGAAAGTGATTACGTACCGTGAGAGAATGGGCAGTGTGTAGGAAATTTGAGGTATAAAGTTTCTACATTTGAGGGATGAAGCTTTCACTCACAGTGAGAGAGAGGGAGAGAGGTTTAGTTTCGGCCATCTCTGTGGGTCTCGAATATTAATGGGGATTGATGGATTGGATGGGTTATTGGGTCTCTCTTTTTAACTAATACAGTGAATCAGCAATCACTCACTTTTTAGCCGTTCTGCTCAGAATTATATGCATATGCTGATGCCCAGCCCTTGCTTCTCTTTCTCAAGGCTTATTGAATCAAATAAAATCAATGCTAAGGCTAAGCAATGATCTATGGGCTAAACCATGTAAGATCAGAAGTCAGAACTCCAGAGAATCTCAAGATGTGTTTTTCTCTTGAAATCAAGTGTTTTTTTTTCTGCTTAAACAGCCAATTAATGACAAAAACTAGATTAAATGTAAAAGTCTCATATACGACATAGAAATAAACTTTTTAATCAAGCTATGTTTTATGTGGGGGCAAAAGGTTGTCCTGTCGGTACCCATCTTACATTAAAGAGTGATTAATTTATGCATCAGAAATCTTAATGATTCTAAGGCCCTATTTACCAAACGAATTCACATAGACACACGTCCATCCTAAAGGAGTCTAGGTTGGTCCCGCGTGGGCCAACCATGTCTTCACTCTGAGCTTATACATCCAGAAGATTATGATTTTGACAAGTGGGGCTCAACATGATTCTAGATCAAGACCGTCAATTGTTAGATGACGGAACAAATAGCACGCATTATGGATCGAGCAAGGTGAGGTATATAAGCACCGATTGATGCCTAGCTTCCCATACATGTGCATGTGCAGCACGTGTACACTAGCATTGCTTGCGTTGCATTATCATTGTCCAGGACCACTCATGTGTGTATATATATATATATATTCAAAATGTATGATATAATGTTGACCTTAATCTCGTCATAGATGATGATAAATCAACTTGGTCCAACCAAACACCAAAGGGTTAATTTAGGGTAGGTAGGGGTGGCAATATATGATACGACTCGTTAACCTACCACGAACACGATACGATAAAAGTAGGTTAGGGTTTAACCTTAACGGGTTCGGATAAAAACGGATTAATTCATTAAGACACGATTGCTTAACGGATTGATAACAGATCAATTCGTTTTGACCCGTTATAACCCTTTATGAATCGTTAAGAAAGTTAAAGTTATAATTATACCCTTATACTTAAAAATAAAATTGTTGAGATTTTAATTTCTCTATTTTTATTGTTTGGATTGTAGTTTTGGACTTGTAGTTAGTTTTATATTTTTTTTCTAGATATTGTGATTCTAACATATATATATAATTATACTAACTAGGTTAAACGGGTTAATTTCGAGTCTGTTCAACCGATTTTCATAAACAGGTCATAACAAGTTGGCACGATACTACCCGTTAGAGTTTGAGATTTTGACACGATAAACTTAACGGGTCGGATTAGAGTTGACTTATATAGTATAATATATATGTCTTGACAATATACGAACACGACCCGTTAATATGATTTGACACCCTTTAGGGTAGGTTTGTGAGGTGAGATGAGAATTTTATGTTTTATTTGAAAGTTTAAAATATTATGTTTTAATATTATTATTGTTTTGAAATTTAAAAAAGTTGAATTGAGATTTGAAAAAGTTGAATTGTTTATTATATTTTGTATGAGAATTTAAAAAATGTATAATGATAAGTTGAGATGATATGAAAATTTTAAAAATTTTTTACTTTCAAACAATAATAATATTAAAATATAATATATTAAAAAATATAATGATAAATTGAGATAAGATTAAAGAAAATTAAGATAGATACGATAGAAAAACTTCATGTTCCTTAAGAGCATTGGCATTGACTTCTTCAAATAACATTTCATCTTCAAATTTTACATATTTCTACAAAAGTTGCCCCACATCGGTTTAGTCAAACACTTTCCATTTAAAACTTCAGCTACAGTAATTTCATTTTTTTTTTTCAACGATAAAAAATCTTGTTGCTTAGCTAAAGGTATTATTTATTATTTATTAAAGGTAGTGCATCTCTCTCTCTCTCCCCCGTTAATCCTGTGAGGTTCTACTACATAATTTTTCTTCTAGCTTTTCTTCGATTTAGTGTTGCTTGTTATGCTTCTGGGTGGGTTTTTGTTTGTGGGTGCGTGGGTTTCTATTGGATTCTTTTATTTATTGGATTGTGAAAATGAAAATGAATATGATTATTGGAGATTATGAAAAAAGAATTAATTAAAAAATAAAAATTAATTAAAGAAATATAAAAATAAAAAATAATATTATTTTATTATTATAGAGAGTGTAATGGCTAATCCAATGTAGACTTCAAGTTTTGAATAATTAGCTAAAAGTGAAAAAGTTACATATTCTTTAAAATTTGAAGAATTGGATAGTTAATCCAATGCCAATGCTCTTAGCTCCCAATAAAAGAAAAATGGGAACACTTTTCAATGCATGGTAACTGCTGTTGAATGGATATATTCTTCGGCCTATTCCTCTTTTTTATCTTTTTCTTTTGTTTTCTTTGGTAATTCTCCTCACTTTATACTACTTAGATACTCATAGCAATGTCCTCTCTCTCTCTCTCTCTCTCTCTCGTAGTAGGCAAAAGGTTTCTCAATATATACTCCATTAATGCCCACCTGAATAGACCTACCTACCTATACTGAGACCAGTCCGGCGTACTTACTACTAATCTCCATCCACCAAAAGAGAGAAGAAAAAGTACGGATCTTTTCTTTTTTTGTTTATTGTGGTTTCATCTAACACTGGCTCCCAAAAAATAAAAGAAAAAAAAATTAAAAATGACGACATGAAGGGAAACTGTCGTGATCTAATTATATCCCTATTTGAGGGCTCGTCTGTAACAGTAAATGGTTTGGAATTCTCTGCATAATTAGTACGTTACAGTAGTTCATGATGCATGGTTGGACAAGTCACATGGAGTTGGTCTTAGAGATAAACAACATTCTTCTAATTTCATATGATAAGAAGAAGTAGTATTAGTACTTGTTGGTGTCTCAGAGATAAACTGCAACAGTCATATAGACATCAACTTCATCAATCATGAAGCCTTTTCCAGTGCAATTGTAGTAATTCAGTGCATGCTTGGTATCGGTTAATGGTCTGAAAATTTAGTACTGCATGGATGCCGATTACAATATCCATGATCAAAATTCGAATAAATTAGAAGAAATTATATATGTTAAGCAGCAAAATATAAAGCTGACGATAGAGTTCAAATGATGAGGAATAATTATATATATTATAAGAAGGATCGAGCACATGAAACACATGATATATACTACTCATGTTAGCAAATAATTGCCATACATATAATATTAATTATCACTCTTTTTTAATACGTCTACCCGTTATTGGAATGAATTTGCTTAATTATTGGATTCCAATAATTTCTTAACATTCGTGTTTACACAAATAATAATTTGCATCAACTTTAATTAGATTCTTACATAATAATAATTTACTTCAACTTTAAGTAGTACTCGACCAAATTATAAGGAGGGTAGGAGTTGTTGATGAACCCGGAAAAATAATCGTTTGGTAGGTATAAGGTACGTAGGTCCAACGATTGATCATTAGCTAGAAAGAATAAAAAAATTCTAAAACCTTACACCACTGTTAATTAACACGATCGACTAGCATGCATGCGTCAAAAACTTGTTCAAATACCCCACTAACTAATTATATATTATAAAGTTGCTTGTTCGTTGTAACACGACTTGCATTAATACAATCTCACCCGTTTATCTGAGTTTATATATAAATATATATAAATATATATATATATATACTCTATATTAATATTAGTCAATGTTATAATTTGAACTCGGATAACAATTTCTTCCTATACATATATAATTATAAAGCAACGTAGAATTTGCTTTGGCCATGTAGTAGTAAGACCAAAGCAACATTGATCACATATTCTACAACCTAAATGTCGAGGTTAAAGAGAACTATACTTGAGAGAGAGATTTTCACTTGTGTGCTACAAGTGTCTCATCCAAAGGAGGGAGGGCCTCTCTAAGTATAACCTCTTACTGACCATTAAGGGACAGTCATAAAGGCTCATGAACTAGCTTAATAGTCACTTCATAACCCCTAGCCAAGAGAAGGAGAAGGGTTGGTGGGCACCCCTTTACTACATTTTACACTTGCATATACACTACAACATTTTTGACCTTTTGCCTCCACTTTTTTTCCTGCGGACTAAAACTTATTGCAAATACTTACTTTTATCTACAAAAGTTGAGTCCCTAGAAAGAAGTCATGAATTTATCACTAAAAATCACTATTTCGGCAACATAATATCGACACAGATATTATTGACATTAGAAGTCACTTTCGACAAGTCTTTAGTGTATTATAACAACAAGTTACCGCCGCTACTCATGTGATTTCCATTTTGGTGACGACTTAAGCTTACTATGACAAATTAAAATCGTCGCAATAAATGGGTTATATAAATGAAAATGTTACTGGAACCCGCATGACTTTTCCCCTATTTTTTCATCAATATTTCCATTTCACTGAATACTTTCTCATTTGGGTGAAACTGATAAGGTGGCTTGAGAAGCATCTATACAACTACAGATCAGAAATCATAGCTGCCCCCTTCTTGTTTTGGACCCGCAACCACTGAATCTTCTTCGACGGTGATCATGGGACCATTAATCATGGTTTGTGATTCAGTTTTTTGGTCGATTGCTAGCACCAACTGAACCAGGAATCACTGAATCATCTTCGATGGATATTCTCTATCCCTAGCACCGACTGCTTAGTCCTTCCCATCCCTTGACTTGTCTTACAAAAGTCAATAGTTTCTCCTACCATCAATGTGAGCTAGCAAGGGGAGTAATTGGAAGCTATAGTCAGGTAAATCTCTGCCGCTACTTATACTAAGCCTCCCCTGTTTTGTGGCATTTCTCTGTTTCTAGAAAAAAAAAAAAATTTCTAGCCCATTATTACAATTTTTGTTTACCTACTCAGCCATGCATGCAAAGTTGAGTCGCCTAGATGTTGAGCTTGACATAACTCGTGTGCAACAGCAATCAGCTTGATTTACAATGAGAAACCATTAGTGTCAAGTTTATCAAAGGGATTGGTGATTTGTTGTGCTAGACATGGACATACATGGGATATGCCCATGTTGTTAGTTTGCTTACAAACCAATCTTTGAATGCTTGACAATGCTGGAACTTACTATAACATTGATGTGGCAACATCATATTTTAGAATTATTTACACGCTTCACCTATATTAGATGATCAAAGATTGATATACATTTTACGCAGTCACACGTAAGCATTTTATTCAAGCATCTTTGCAATCTTAACTCAATTCTATTCATGATACACTACAATTGATCATGATGACAGTGGAAGAAAATAACATATCTATCGCTTGTCTACTTATTATTTAGTAGGGCAACCAAAAAATTGTATTGACAATGGTGAGATGGGTTAGAGGAAGACTCCTTGGACGAGGTGGACGGCTCTAATCATGACAAGGTTTCATCATCGATGGCCACTATTGAGTGATGTAAGAGATACGGAACAGGACACAACAGGACAAGATTCAACTCAACCACCAAATATGGGTGTAGTGGAGGCCAGGAAAGAGCTAATGAGGTGCATAGGGTTGTTACTGATGGGAGTAACCATCAAATTAACCCCTATACCCCTCAGCAATGTTTATTCCATTGCTACATTTGGTCGATATGAAGCTAATGGAGTTAATGATGGTATGGACACAAATTCAATAGATTTGCCTAATCGAAAATGTGGTTGAGGACCAGCAAAAGATATGCTAATTGAACGTCTTCGTAAAATTGGTAAGATACCTTTGAATATTAAGGATGGACAAAGAGGCTCATCGTGTGAGAATTACAACATATTTTCTAGACGAGTGACAACGATTGTGAGAATTCATGCAAACATACGACATGCTATCTGGAAAACAGTGCCCAAGGAGGAGAAAGATGAACTCATAGATCGTGTTCAGGTAAGACTAGTATTATAATGGTTTGCATCAGAAACCCTTTTACTAAATTTCAAAAGTTGATATTATTTGACAATGCATACATAACTATTTACACTCATGCCTTCATAGGCTGACTTTATATTGGACTGGACACTTCATTCGCATTGTGAGTATTTGACAAACATAGTTGCCCGAAAATAAAATGCATTCCACTACCTACTACACAAACAATACTTGGGGTATGAGACGCACGTAGCGGCACTTTCTGGTGGGACGACCTGGGTGAAGAAACCCGTATGGGAACACTTATGTGCAATATGGTCGAGGGAAGATTTCAAGGTAAATGTATAGATTTATATAAGTCTTTTTCTTACAAGTTACATAGACATGCCAAATGGTTATTACTAGTGCAGTAGGGATCAATTCATTTGATGACTCATTAATGTTTGCATATGTTAACTCACAGAAAATGGCAAAGAGAAATAGAAAAAATAGGATGAAACAACGGGTCAACCACACGGGTGGCAGCAAGCCCTTTATTAGAATTATGGAGGAAATGGTAAGATGTGGTTGGTGACACGGAAAGACATGGTCTGCTGAGTTATTTCTTGTGTTTATATTTTTGAGTACCTAACAATTTGTTTTGACTTGATAAAAAATAAAAAAGGCCCGAATCTGATAGCTTTTTATAAAGAGGTGCATTGGTCAAAAAAGAAAGGTAGATTTTCCACCGAGACAGCAGAACATAATTACGTAAGGGGATCTTTGTTTTTTATTTTTTAACACTGTTTTTTTATGTATGCTTGAGCGGTTGGATGAGATCGAGGTGGATGCAGGGGACATTGATGAAGCTAGTAATGTAACGTTCAGGGAGGTCTTTGGATTTCGATCAGGTTATGCAATAGGACTAGGCCACTCTGTTATACCTGAACCATCCTCTTCATTGCACAACAATAGGGATTATCAATGAATTTTGGAAGAGAACGAGAAGAACAAGAATGATGCAACATTGTACAAGAACCAGTCAGAGGCATTGAGAGCTGATTTACAAGAATTAAAGAATCAATTTCAAGACTACCAAGGCTTGATGAATACTCGCATGACTTCTCTCGAGTGTCAAAGGGAGCCTCATCAAGAGACTCGCATTGATGCCTGGGCATCTATATCACTTTGTGAAATCACTTATGTGCATATTTTTTAGAAGGATTTTTTGAAGCTTGAGCTGCCATTTTTTGATATAATGGATACCTAAAAACTTTTGATGTTGAATAACTTAAGACGCTGCTATGATTGGAAGTGTTAGGGAGATCATATAGCACATGCACATTGAGAGGTACACATTACTAAAATTAAGTTGGGTTCGTGTATGCAATTATCAAACCCTATATTATCTGCTTAATTTTCGACCATATATGTACATCTCCTGGAAGGTGAATTGCGTGACACATGCCCAAATGATTGGTTATTGGAGATGAACTGATAAAGTAGAGACTTTTGTTTTAGATTGTATGCATTGAATGCATACATAGGAATCATCCAAGTGGTCAGGTCTGTTAGAGGTAAGGCCTGGGAATTGAGATTGTTAGTAGATACATCATGTTTATTGTTGTTGGGTGATGTTTATAGTGTGGAAATTTACAGGCTAATAAAATTTTATTAAATGGTTGATGTCTACCCAGCTTTTGCAGGTTTGTAGCTGGTAGCAAGGGGACTACATGCATGGGACTAGTGTTAAAGGCACAATGCTGCCAGCTGAGACAAACAAGTCCATTGGAAGAGGTGCATTTTTGAGCTTCCACCATAGTTGGGTTTCACCAGTAAAGTAGATTGTCCACCATGCAATTAAACATTTATCTAAATGTATGAACTGCCTATGCAAGTTGCTTTGTGATTGGAAATTACATGTTTGTAATGTGTAACTTTATGTTGGGTGCTTGTGAAGTTGAATTTTTATGTGGATCGATGTTTTATCACACAAGTAAAATTGGTATTTTGGTGTGTGTGTGTATATGGTGCTAGCTGTGTCTTGTTTGGAGTTGGTAGAGTCTTAATCACATTTGTTCTCTTGTCTATGGTGATTAATGCAGCAGTGTTGAAATATTCAATTAATCATGGGTGCGTGTGAATGCTATTTTTTATGTTTAATAATGGTAGATGTCATATGGCCCATTATAACTATGGCAAAAGATTGGACAAGTGTCAAGTGTCGAAAATATTATTTATGGCCTTATCTCAATATAGGTAGCAAATGTCTTGGCATTAAGGGTTGTTGATATGTAATTAGGTATATAGATTGTTGAGGACAATGCAACCCAACAATCTATATATAACGTTAGCTAGTAGCACTATTTTAGAATGCTGCCAAGTGCATAATCCTATTTTCATTGGAGAACTTACAGGATAGCAATGCCAACAACAAGGGCTTATAAAACTAGGTATATATATATCATGATCTATATAGTGGCAAAAGAGATTTTGCTACGCCATCTAATTGTGCAGAATTTCACTATCATCAGCTAATTGTACACACTTTTGTTCTTATGAAGATGTTTTGCGGCAATTGAATTTTAGCGGCAGTAATCCATAGCCAATATTAGTTACTTTCTATGACATTATATAATGCATTCTGAAATGCCCGTTCCATCTCATTTGGGCGAAATTGATCTTTATCAGCAATAAATAATCAACAATACCTGAATATTTACAACGAACATTTGTCTTCGGTAAAGCACAACACTTTTTATATTAATTCTACCGCAACTTCAATTACATGAAAAAATTAAATCGTCAATAAAAGTACTTTTGTCCAATGATATTTTGCCAAATTATTATTTTTTTCCAGGATGTCTAGTTGTGGCAATTGACTCTCGACAATGGAATTAATTCGTTGATACCATGACATTTACCATGATATCATTCCTAGGTACGCTCACTGTTTTGAGGGTGTCATTTGTAGGAGATGATGTTTTACTGGCAGCACTGCTCGACACTATAACCAATTTGCGCCATTTCATAATTGTTGTATAAAGGTAATAGCGAAAAGCTAAAGTGATGCAAAACATTTTTTCTGGCAACATAGTAGCGTGGACACTATGTATTTGAGGCCATGGCATATGAGGTGAGGGAGGCAATTCTGACAGAAAAATTCCTCTTTTGCGACATCATGGTTTGCTACAATAAAGCACCATTTGCGACAAAATGAAAATTTCGCCAATTTGATACCAGAAGTGCTTTTTTTTTTATTTGCAAACTTGCCACCATGGGGTGTTGCCAATATTGATATTTCATGGTAATATTTTAGACTTTATGCAGCAAAAGCTATTGTGGTCATAGGCAAAAAATGTTGTAGTGATAGTGGGTAAGACTCCATGTTTGCATATTTTAATATGTTCTCAATCTTGTTCATACTGACAAATAGGTTGTGCAATCATCGAGCACACCTGTAAAACAAAAATCAAAGTATTATATCAAATCTCTCTGAAAAAAGACCAGTATAGCAGCATCCTTAAAAGTGTCTTATTATGTTTCGACTCATTTGGTCACCATTAGATTAAACATTCCTAATCCCTCTCGGATCTAAACTCAAAGCAATACTCAATCTCCATAAAATATACCCAGAGCTATGTTGCAACTTTCAAGAAGCAACATAACTTGTCAGCAGTGAATACAAACACAATATTGATGTGTTACCAAATAGTCTTCCTTTCGCCCTCATGTCATTTAGTCTTAGTCCAATTACTTTTCAGCAATGTCTCTTTAGACCAGATCATTCATGGTCATAGACAATATGCCAAAGTAGCAGACTCTAAAACCTCAATCTCATGACACGATCAAAAATCTCTTGAGGGCATAAATAAATTAAGTTCATCAATAGTGACCTATAAGATTCACACGATGAGGAAGCATAGATCCATTCACTCACCTCTACTGTTAGTTGTAAAAGTACTTGTAGTATGAAATACATGCTACGGTAGAGTTTTCTTTCCAAAAAGATCATATGTCCAATCTCAATATACCGTACAAATCTTAATCTAGTTACTATCTCTCTCCATTGCTCCCTATCAAAAGTGCCAAAAAGGATCTCGCATCTGGCTAAACACAGGCTACATGGATTATAGGTTATCCATATACGGTCTTAACAAATGATAAATACCTCATCTTAGCCTAGCTAAGACAACATATATATATTTATAAATATAGATATTTGTGTTAAACATCTCTATATGTTATATAAGTATCAAGGGACATAATGTCTCATCTCCATTCATTACTTAAGCACCAAAGGTTATCGCTCATGTGAATGAGCCAATCTAAACCTGTTGACATATCTTTTTCACCATAATCTCAAAATTTATGGTGAATGCATGTGCTTACTAAATGCTCACATTCGTGCTGCAGGATCATAGAACACACACTATTATGTGCACCACAAACAATGCCATGAGGGAGAGAAATCACATGGTAAATTACAAAGAACTAAAGCACAACTCTCCAGGATCATTTCTCTCCATGCACAATCTCATATGCAGTAACCTAGAAAAAAATAGGCGCCTACCCCGAGACGCTGTTTTTATAGATAAAAAAAAAACTTTGCCTAACCATGAAGTTAGCGATTCATCGCGAATCTTATTTTTAGTCAAACTCATGATAAAAATATTAGATTTTAGTCAGCAAGTTCAATTGTCACTTATAAGAATTTACAAGGTGACCACAAATATCATTAAGCAAACTTAATTTGCTACTTCAAGCTTTCATATGAATCTCTTGTATTCAACAATAATATGTGAGATAACCAACATTTACTTTTCATTAAAGGTAAAGCGATTATGGCATTTGCCCTAAGGATAATCACAATAGTAAAGCCAATACTCTTAATGACTTGTCTAAATCACATCACAAACTCACTTAATCAAATAAGACATATTTACCCTTTAACGAAATCTCAACATCTAACTCCCATAAGCAAACCATAATAGAAACACCAAATAGTATAGGCAAAAATAGAGTTTTTGGTCTTAACAATCTCATTAATTGTCAATGAATTTTTTTAACTCCCCCAACCTCTATTAGGAATGGAACGGGGACTTAGGATTTGTTTAAGGAGTGAGATGAGATGAGAATTTTATAAATAGTAGTGATATAGTTTGAGTTGAATATTTTTTGGGTTTTAGAAAATGAGACAGAAAAAATTAAATAAAAAATATTATAAAATTAAAATATTGTTAGAATATAGTTTTATAATATTATTTTTATTTAGGGATTTGAAAAGTTGAATTATTTTTTATTTTTTGTTTAAAAGTTTGGAAAAGTTGTAATAATTAGTTTGAAAATTTTGTATTTTAATTATGTTTGAGAAGGAGATGAGAATTTTGAGATGAGATCTTTTCCAAACAAGCCTTTAGAGCTTGGGACAAACAACACAAGGTTATGCAATGCATTCTATATATGCATCTAGCAGTATGCAATAACCGTAATGAAATAAGGGTGACTAAATAAAACTTATGTCATAATAAACTAAAACATCTCAATATCATTCATAACTATCATAAGTTCATTTCATGATATAGCATAATCTTAGTACAATTATTCTTGATAAGAGGTTTCCATAGCTAAATCAACTGCTTCATACATTCTAATACATGAAGGGTTAGAGCTATAAACATCAAAATGAGGTCCAATCTTTTGTCGAAATCCGGCTCCTCTTCAATCAATCGGATCCATTGGTCCATCAAGTTCTTCCTTGTCGGGTCTTGACACAACTTTTATCATTTCAAAAATGATAGTGGGTCCACAAGGGGTGAAATTTACTTCAAATCTCAGTAAGTTAGACAACCAATGTGTACAAAGATAAGTTATGCATGATGAATGATAAATATGAAGTGTATGCGATGTAGAAAAATCAGTATGTCTACTATCCAAATTCCTTAACATTTTCAAAAAATTGAGACTCATTTTTTTACAGAGAACATTTTCACTTCAACTGTAAAAAACATACATTTCATCGTAATGTTTCATCATTATTAGCAATTCACATTTAATCATAACATTAACATCATAACGTATGGTATTTTTATAGGTCTTCATATGCACTGTGAGTATCTGCTAGTGATCATAGTACAACTCACGTTAAAACTACGTTGTCTGCAAATTTATTCTCATTGCATTGATAATATAACATAACATCATCATAACATGTACATCCATCAGCCTTAAGTTTCATAACATTTGACTTCGCTCTGAGTTATTTAAAAAGAGCTCATTCGTTGACTGTTCTTCGTCAAATTGAGGATTCCCACTCTATTTTTACTCACTCCAGAATAGATAGAAGACTTCTACTAGGATAATCCTCATCCTAACCATTTAGGTCGTGATAAAAATTATTTTTATGCTATATTTGAAAAATGTAGTTCATGACATGTGCATATGTAGCAAGCTTTCATGTGAAAATGACATTTATATGCAATATGCTAAAAATGGTGAAAATGCCACATGTGGTGTAGGCAAGTAGTCATGTACTCAATGTATCATATAACATAATGTTTCATGTTCAAAATGAAAATTATAATATGAATGTGAGATTTATCAATAAATCATAAATAAGTATTCAATGTGTAAGTTAGAGGCCAACTTACAAACTGCCTGAGTTTGAAAAAACATAACGACTGTAATCAAAGTTTTACTAAGTTAGAATTTAGACTACTACGGAAAAATGTTCATAATCAAAAGGTTTAAAAAATGAGTATTTACAAAAATACCTCTAAACTTTCAAAAATTGTCATTATGACCCTAATTTAACTATTTACAAATAAACCCCAAATTTAACCAAACTACAAAAACCTCATATTTTCCATATTCTACAACCATCTATTCCCTTATAATTTCAAAACCCAAAGTGTAACTACTCCAAATACACTTAACCCGTGGCATGCACTCTAGTTGATGCCTAAGTGTAATTTAAAATATTGATACCTATGAATGCATGCATATTCAATTTATTTAATTAAAAATAATTTCTAATCCTTAATGACATGTTAAAATCTTAATTTTAGGTAAATAAGTTCATCTCAACACTTAATTATGGCTAAAAACCTTAATATCTATTAAACTAGTCCTTAATGATGCATGATATCTCTTAGTCTTTTTCATCAAGAAAAGTTTTAAAAATCGGAATTAAACCATTCATTTCCTTCTTATCCCAATCAAAAGGTTTTCTAAATTTCCATATTTCAAGCCTAGGTAAAATAAATCAAAATTACATAAGTTGAGCATAATTTAATAAAAAAATGCATGCTTGGATGATCAACACAAAATAGAATGAAAATCTATCATGGCATACTTTCAACCTCAAGTTTAAACCTGAAAAAAAAACTCTAAGAAATTTATGAATCACATAAAATCATAAGAACTCATACTATGGCTAAAAATTCTACCCAACATAATTAATTACAGCAAAACTTCAAGTCTGACCCAGTTTTGAACTTAGCATGATAAACCTTATTTAAGCTCAATCAAAATTCATTCTCATGGCATAAATTAAAACCTAAAATTTTCTTCTAATACATAGCAAGCGATTAAGCAAGAATACTTACAAAAATCCTGGTCTCAAAAGCTCTTAAACATACTTCACTCAAGAATTTCACCCAACTCACTTAGTTTCCACTCTCTTGCACATTAAGGGGAGAAGAGCTGTCAAGAACTCAAGAGGAGTTTGGAGAAGAGGTGTAGAGAAATGAGGGATTGGAGGGGTTTTTATAGGCTTCAATAGGGGAGGTGGACGTCGGCGTTGACTGGAGGAGAGCCTTGTGATTGGTGGAGTGGGCAGTGGTGGTGAGAGTGCATACTTCCAGCTTTGTGCCATCCTTGTGCAGACATGAATAGTGCCCTATGCTGCCATGAACTCATCATGGTCAGGTGCTACAAGGAGGCTAGGGCTGCCATGGTGTAGAAAGGAAAGAAGAAAATAAAATAAAATTAAGGCATGGAGTCATGCCATGATGTCGTCGGGTGAGGTTATGAAAAATCTAGGCAGTTTTCACTTTATTTGCTTGCATCCCTTTGTTTTATCTCCATGAATGGTTTGAATAGGTTCAATGACACCTCTTAATGGCCTTTTTAAGTGGTGGAAGGTAGAGGAATTGGCTGCCACAAAGATGATGAGTGTGGAGTTCATGGAAGAGGGTGAAATGGGGGGTTGCCGAGTGATGTCTTGCACAAAAGGCCAATCGATTTTGGCTCTATTTGAGGTGGCTTTGAGTCAGGGTTCACCATGATGATTGGAGGGGCTCTTAAGGACTGGAGGAGAAGGGAAGTGGCATGCGATGGTGACTTAGCCATGTGCAGAAGTGCAACCAAATACAAGCCATTCGATTTGGCTTCTTCTAGGTCTCCAATGGAATCTGTTGGCTTATTTGGCTTAGTTTCCTTGAGGAAAAAATGACCAATACTCAAACTGAACTAAGGGGAATAATCTGAGGTGTTAAAAGATAAAAATACATTTGACGAAAGAATGAAATTGGCATGGACTAGGGGTTGAATTGGTATAATGCACCAAGTGATGTATCAAAGGGCCGATTGTAATGTTTTGGGCATTGACATGTCTTTGCCTCTAATGACATGTGTTGGATCAAGTCTAATATTCTAATTTAGTCTAAGAATGATAAAAAAAAAACAATAAAAGTAATAAAGTTCAGATTAAAATGGTGAGAAATAATTAACAAGGAAATTAAGCTTAAAACATGGTTTTAGAGATCACTAATCATGTAGAAGTTTATTAATGCTCTTAACCCAAATTCAAAACTTAATTTGGGTCCAAAGAAGTCATTGGAGGTGTGGGGCACAATATAGGCTTGAGGAAACCAATGGTATGATGCATATGAGCTTCAAATAGAAGTGTGAAAATGCAAGACAAGGCTTTGGGCCTTATTGGGCTAAAAAAGGCCATGAGTGGGAGTTGCATGACTTATGGACTTTGGGTGTGGGTTGATGGAAGGTCTTGGTTCCAGATTATAAGAGGTCATGAGAGGTCTCAAGATCCACATAGAAGGGGTTTAAAAAGCTTGCCTTATCATAAATAGGCCTTGGGTCAATGCCAACAAACCATTTGGCCCAAAAAACCTTATGCCTTCCTCACAGTTGGGCCAAACCTTTTCAAGGCTAGCCTGCAAAGACCTATAAAACTCTTATAAGGCTTGGTTTAAGGCTTCTAAGTCTTGGTCGATAACATTCTAAGGATAGGTTTGGCAAGTGAGATGACATACAAAATTCTCATCTCATCATTACAATTTTTTCAAATTTTTGCACAAAATATAATAAACAATTTCACTTTTCAAATCTTAATTTAACTTTTTCAAATTCCAAAACAATAATAATATTAAGAAATAATATTTTAAACTTTTATCTAAAACCAAAGATTCTTATCTCACTATCCAAACATATCCTAAAGGTTTGAGGGCCTTAAGAGTAGCACTAATGGACTTGCTTACCAAACCACCCATTCCTAATCCTTAAGATTAACTACTAATGACACTAAGTGCCATTGTTTAATGGGTAAAAAAAATCTAATTAACTCTTTAAAATAATAACAAATCTTATGCTAAGGGAGATTAATGACACTAAGTGCCATAGCGTTATAAGTTCATTTTAAGGGAGATTAATGGTTAATCCTAATAGGTAATTAGACAGGGTGTTAAGATTTTGAACAAGAGATTCTAGAAACTATTATCTTATAAACAGTCTCACAACACATGACGTCTGAGCCACTTTTCACAAACTCATGTCCACTACCTCGTAGTATAGAAAACCACTCATTAGGGGACAATTAATCATCTAAGACAACCATATCAGATCATCATCTCCTTTAGGATTACATTTTTCAAGGATTGTCAACATTGTTAAGAAAACCTCATTTTATTTAATAGGTCGTTGATAAGAACAACTAGGTTACATTGGGTATCTTTGAATAGATGGATGGTTTAGGTTACATGAAAACATTACCGTCAACATTCACACACTTCTTGTACCAAAACAGCATAAACAAAAATCATGCACTCAAAGTGTTTGGCACATAAACATCATAAAAGCTAACTGTCTAATTCTCTTACGAGAATCAACTATTTGACCCATTCGAGAAAAAAGTTCAATCAAAACGACCAGGGATGGGTTTATAACTCCATTAACTCCACTTTTCATTTCTTATTCAGATTAACAACCTCAAGTTGGATCATATAAGTAGAGTGAATCTACAATTCTATATTAAGATTTTTACTATGTGAATTCTAACTAAGATTCGTACTATATGAATTCAATACCTTTAACAGAACATATATTACAAATATTTTTTTCTGCTCTCTAAACGAGGAGAGAATACTAAGAATACTGATATATAGCTACAACTCTATTTAGGAGGATCTTTATATTCTAGTAAATTTTGGGAGTTATTATCACTATTGGTACACTCTCATTCAAAGGTATAGTCTTACTGATTGGTGAATTACTCATACTATTTTTGGTGAAGTTTTATAGAAAAATTTGAAAATATTAATATTAAGGTAATGTGGAATAAAACGTTCTATCAAACCATTCTTGGCAAATAATAAATATTACTAAATCCATAATACCACCCTCACTGAAAATATGAGTGATTTTTCTTGACTAAACCAAAAAATATTTAAACTTAGATCCTCCATATTTCCATCTTAATTGAATTCGCATGTGCACAAAATAATCATACAAATACTCAACCTTGCTAAAATGCCAATGAACTTGATATAAGGACATGTTATGATTAAGGTTGCAACCCCATATTACATCAACCCAAGTGTGATGTAACAACTTTTGTACACCATAATTCACTTATTCATTCTCAGCAAGTCATAACACTATGAGATAATTACTCTCATCATATAACTCATACAATTGTGGTTCAGAAAATATTTTATCTAAAAAATATATTCTCCTTCTAATTAAAAAGACTTTGGTATCGAATTTATATGATGAGACAATATTTCTTATTTCATATCCTTAGTGTGCATGTATAGAAATTTTAACATAAAAATCTCATATTGTCTTTTCTTGTTGACTCTGCTAAATAAAGGAGATAGATCTCATTAGCGAGAAAACCATAGTCTTTTGGCATATTATCTATTCATCTGAGAAATAATATTACTCAGTCAATGAATAACAATCAAACTTCTAAACCTCTAGGAATTCTTACTAACACCACCGTTTTCGATGGGCCTTAAATTGATTCAGGTATAGAGTTCACTAATATCGCTTTAAAAGCACTAAAAGAAAATATCGTTTTGTGCAATAAATGCAATATGTGATATATTCCTATTTCTCGCTTACTCAATCTTTTTATTTTTCTTTAATTCTCTATAGGAGAGAGAAAGATTTGCGAGAAGTTATCTTAGCCTAAAATCTATATTTTATCAGTGCAACCACGAGTATGATTTTTATGCTTAATTATGTCGTACCTAATTATTTAGACTTTGCCTCAATTACTGTTGGGCTACACATTTAAGCTGCCACTTGACTTGAACTGAAAATTCCGAATTAACCGACCCGAAGAGAACCAGGTAAGAAACGGAAGCATGCTAATTGAGTTCCGGAATAATTCGGTTGAATCGATTAATACCCGTTAACCAAATGTGAGACCAAAACGGCCCCGCACATGACTTTTTCTTCCCCATTCAACTCAAAGTCCAAACACTCTTTCGTCTCACCCTCACAAATCACAGGCACTCTCCTGAGCCTTCTCTCCCTCACTCACTCACTCTCAGTCTCATCTCAGACACTCTCCCTCCTTCACTCATTCTCACTCTCATCTTAGATTCTCAAGCACTCTCTTCTCCCTCTCAGCCATAGCTCGCTTGCCCTAAGGAAGGATTTCTCTGTCACTATCTTACAAGCTTGTAGATCTCTCACTCTCGCAGCTCTCTCTCTCTCTTTCTCTCTGTAAGATTGCTCTATCCCTATTTTGATTTTTATGGTTAGTGTTTGTATGCTAGTTTTGGATTTGGGACTTTATTAGTTCTTTTCATATTTTGATTTTGTGTTTTTGTTAAGATTTTTGGTTTATTACTCATGGGTATTTTCGTTGTATGGTTCTTGTTTTTATTTTGATTTTCATTGTAATAGTCATCACGTCCTCCGTTTTACCCATGCGATTATCCATTCTCTCGAGGAGTTGTTTCTTAGTCTCTTCCTTATTCAGTTGTATTGGAAGATGGGTACTATCTTGTTGTTTATTATAGGTTCAAAAAAGCTGAGGGCAGCTGCGGAGCATGGTACAAAGTTTTCATGTTATTTTATTTTGGGCTTCTGTAAGCTGGTACTCTTCGTTTTGGGTTTCCCCGAGATGATATTGGTCATGCTGGTTTGGGTACGAACTTTACTAAGATCAGCAAACTGGGACTCAATTTCTATCAACACTGTTTAGACTACGTCTTCAAAAAAAAAAATCACACATAGCCTCTGTTTGTTTTTGGAATAACCAAATGTATTAATTTTGCTAGATCATGTTTGCAACTTTAGAGAGCTGATGCTACCTTAAGCCTTACAGCTACAATTGGTAGTTTTTTTTAATGAGTGAAAATTGCTATATATGCTTGTGAGTTAATATTACACTTATGAAAGACTATTGGATAATGGCCAAGCTAGTTTAGCTGTAACATGCCTGCTTATCAAATTATTTGAAGTCCAAGGTAGAAGGTGAACAAGTTTTTTCAATCCGTCCACTAGAGAGTAGATAGAGTAAAACCCGTGTACTTGTAATCAGGTGGTTAATTATAATTAAGTTATTTGTTGCTCATGCCTATAATAAAAGTTTTTTCTTTACTTGAACTCATGGTGATTATTGAAATTCCTTATTTGATTGTTTCCCATATATGTTGGCTGCTTCAAATATGCTTGATAAGAGGAGAATCTTATACCATTTGTATGCTTGAATTGCCTTTGCAGGTGGGTAGTCCAAGTTCTTCAATGAGTTGCAATGAAAATAAATATATTTTACATAGACTCATATTCAACAATTTGTGTAGGTGGGTAGGTCTTGTCAAATAATACATCAAGATGTTATTTAAAATACAATATAGCAATAGTTTGTGATATTCAAAGTCCAGATGCAGTTCTGGATAATTTAGCTATTTGTTACATTAAATCAACATAAAATCATGCATGCTCAACAGCAATTGCTCACTCAGACTATTTTCATACAATGAGGGACTTAGCCGAATGTATATTTCTGTACTATTTTAACAGGTTTTGCTAGTTATTTTTGCAAGGAAATTAAGTATATATCGAATGGCAAAGATTTTAAAAATAGATTTCACCCAAATGGGTCAATGTGTATATACCTCAGAAGTTGATATTCACTGCAACAGCAAGTTGTTTTTATGGGGTCCATCATTGGGCCAAAGACTAGCTAAGCCTTTAAACTCTTCTAAAATGGGCGGACCCTATGTCCTTAATCAGTACATGTTGCTTAGACATTGCAAGTGTTACTTGTCCCTATCATTGTTGGTCCGAAAATCTGACAAATTGGGATCCAACTGCACCCCATACTTTGGAGATTGTCACATTTGAAGGCAAAGGCTAAGCTAAACCTCAATGTAAACTAAATTATGAGTAGCATCGTTTAGTGCTTTTTCATAATATTGGTGTATGCTCTTGGAAAACTCTTCAGAAGTTCTTTCTAAATACATGGAGATCATGCATCAATATCTATTATTGTGGAAAATCAATTAAAATCAACAACATCAATATCAACATTAAAAAAAAAAAAAAAAGGTAATTGGGTAATCGATTAATATGTTAGGTTCAGTTAATCGGGTAATATCACGGGTCAGGTTTGGGTTGTAACATGGTATTTTGGGTTGGGTCGGCCTGGACAGTCCTATCAATTACCAGTCAAACCTCCAAGGTCCTCGGTATTATATTACTCTCAATGCGTGCTCAAAAGTTTATATATATATATACAAGGACCTAGTTGTCCTCGTGAGGAAAAAAAAGACTTGAACAAGATTACCAGTGCTAGTACCACAAAAAGGCTCATTGAAAAACCTTTTAAATCAATGTGTTTGTCAAGAATGTGCTTGACACTATTGCACATTTAGATTTTAATGCTATACTTGCCAAACATACTAGCAAGTTTTAGATAGTATATACTTATTTATGAGTCAATTTAAATTGCTTTAAGGTTATAATACTCAGGCTCAAATTTAGGAGTACTTAATCTTTGCATTAAAAACAAAAGGCACAACTTCCTTGATTACCCACAAGATTTTCAAAGGCAAAATAATGGTTTAGTCTATGTGTTAGTCATTCCCTTAAACTTCTAGGAAAATCTAGTGCATGCGTCCCAATTTCACTCAAGACCTTTCAGAGGTTTTTAAAACAGCAATGGTCTATGGCTATCTGACACTAATAAGAATCATCGTTTATTTCCAACCATTGCTCACGGTATAGATTAATGCGACATATAAGTCGCATATACAATTTCTAGGCTTTCTTTTCGGTTATCTTAAAGTTACTATCATATACACATTGAACTGTATACACATCTAAGAAATTTGCCGCATTAACATAAATTTAGAACAAAATAATTACCACAGGTCACAAGATTGAAAATACGCTAAGCTTCCTAATCATCTCTTGAGCCACAATACCTAATTATTAACTTTTAACTTAATTTTTGCACAAATTTATATCATATGACATATTGGAATAAGGCTACGTTTTGTTTTTAAATTATAACATGGGCCAGCTTAAAAAAATCTAGAAATTTGGCCCGTTTTAACTCCATATGAAAATATTTGTTTTAAAACAAGTCCTAATATGTTTCTTGGCCAAAAGTGTTTGCCAAATAAAGACCCGCAACAGTACATCTTTTTCCTCATCCATTACGGTTATTATTCATGTAACGGAAGAAAAAAAGATTCAGGCCACCTCTGTAGTGCACATGACCATTAATGGCAATGCCGAGGCTCTTGGCAGTGACAAAGCGCCAAGGCAGTGTCGCTGTACTCGACATACCGAGCAAAGTTGTACCATGATAGCGGCATAGTGCCAGGGTAGAGTTACATTATTGCTGCCTGTGTGCGCTGCACTCGTTAGTGCATATTGTGCCATGGGCGACCCTGCACTTAGCTAGTGTATGCGATATCTACGTGCTCTACCCCCTCCACCTCTTACCTTAAGGCATAGCTTGCAGTGGTGCTGCCACCCACAATAGAGGACGCTACTCAGTGTGCAAATATGCATATCAAAGTTTTAAATACCGTACCAGAAGCCATACCAGTCAAGGCACTGGAACGAAATATTTCGATATTGGTACCGTTTCGGGATAACATTTCGGTACCAATACCGTTTCGATACTGGTACCGTTTCGTTTTGGAATAGTTTATATCTGGATAAATTATATGTATACAAATATTAACTGTCTTCCAAAATAATAACAAAATAAGTCATAAACTCAATACTTCTGAATACAAATCTTAAGTTTTAAGTTACAATTAACATAAACACCAATATTATCATGATAAAGTCATTAACGTCACCACCGTCATAAAAATCACTCATCTTTATAAAAAAGACAATAAGGATCAAGATTCGAGATGTTAATCAAAATATTTTCATCAATGTCACCACTGTCATCAACATCAACACCAACATTATCATCATCTTTCTCATTTAGTGAGGCTAATGGCTCCTCAATACTTACCCAATCCAAATTTTCTCCATCAAGAAGCTAAGATTCTTCACCCACCCATTCTTCCATCAAGTCAATGTTTTCAAGATTGATTAGATTTAAAGTATCTCTTCCCTTTTTTATGCTCTTGTCAAAATAAAATCAAACATAAGTGAAAATGTTATATATTTTTCAACAATGAAAAACATTAGTATTAAAAAAATTTACCTCTCTCGCAGCTTCAAGTTATAACGAACAAATATTAAGTCATTCAAACGTTTATGCACTAATTTGTTTCTCTTCTTCGAATGAATAAAATCAAATCATGTGCTCCAGTTTCTCTCACATCCAGTTGCACTACAACATAGACTTAGTACTCGAACAACAAACATTTGAAGCGTTGGAACCTTGCAACCAAATTGGGTCCACCATGCAACTATAATAATAATGAAATTATAAATTATTAATTAAATGCAAGTAAAAATAAAATAAGATAAAATTTCAAGTACAAAGTTACACTATTTAACAAATGATAATACCTAGATTAATCTTATCACGCTGGAAGATTGCTAAAGAATGTCCAAACTCACTTACTGCATTCTTATACAAGTCAAGTTCTGCAATGATCTTGTCTTGATTATTGGGATCAAGTTCCATCTTCATAACACAGCTGTTGAAACCTTTTACAACATCATTTTTACTTTTAAAGCTGGGACTATAGTTAATTCCAAGATTAAGAAAACAACCTGCTGCATGTAATAGACCGTGAAACTGTTTATTCCATCTAGAATTAATGATCCTGGTGAATGGATTGGATACATTAACTTTGTTATTGCATCTTGCTTTTATGTTCTCCTTGGCTCTTTCTATTGCATCATACAAGTGTCCCATTGCAGGCTTCTCATCCACGTCAACAAGTTGTAGAACACGAACCAAAAGCTCACTAATTTTAACAATAAATTGACATTAAACCCAAAACTCTTTATCTTCTACAACGATCCCAGCTATCTCATTCCTTATGTTGCTTTTAAAATGACTTGATGCAATCCATTTATCACAAGAGCAAGCATTGGATACTTAAAAAATTTGTTGCAAACTTTATAATTGCAGGACAACACAAATCATGACCTTTGGTAAAGTCTTTTCTCATTAATGCTAAAACCCAACCATGGTTATAGATGAATTTTGTTATCTTTTTTGACTTTTTTATAGTATCATCAATAAGAGGAGAATATTTTGGATTTAAAAAATTCTCCAACATTAAGTCTATGCAATGAGCTGCACATGGAGACCAGTAGAAAGAACCATACTTCTGCTGTAACTTTTTTCCTGCAGCTTTATAACTTGCATCATTGTCCGTTATGAACTGCACAAGATTCTCAATTTCAATTTCTTGAACAACCTCATCAAAGATCTTAAACAATGTTTCAGCATCTTTTCTAAGACCAGATGTATCAACAAACTTCAAGAACATTGTACCCTTTGGACAATAAACTAGAAAGTTGATTATTGATTGTTGCTTCTGGTTTGTCCAACCATCTGCTATTAGTGAACAACTGGTCTCATTCCAAACTTTTTTAATTTGTTGCAAATAATCTTGAACCTCACCCACATTCATTTTTAACAAATTTCCTCTCAACTCATATAAAGAAAGGCCCTTGAATCCTGTCCCTATGGTAGTCATAGCATCGATAGTTGATTGATAAAACTTGGATTGAGCTGCATTAAAATGAAGATTAGTATCATACCACCAGCGTGCTACAGCCATCTTTGCTTTTACAATCATCTCATTTGAACACATAGAACTCTTAATTGATGGTTGGGCTTCAGGAGTTGTTCTTGGAGCAAAAAATCTACTCAATCCCCCCACCGACTTTCCAGTTCCAGATTCTTTCGACTTCCCCTAACCTTTTGAAAGCTGAAATTGTCCCTCCATACTATTATTATCATCAATATCATCAGATGTTAAATCTATATCGCCTCAAATCTTTGACCTTACTTTTATTTTCTTCTCTTTGTTTTTTTTTCATTTCATCAAGCAACTTCTTCATTTGCCATTTTACATCTTCAGAGACCTTTTTACATACTTTTACATCGCCTGGAATCCCAGCTAGATGATGCTTCAATCGAGTGATCTTGTCACCTCTAATTACTTTATTACAATATAAACATTCAGTATTATTTTTTGCTCCTGACCCATGCTGTATCTTTTGATCTTACAGGAGCAAGTGTTGGAGTTGAAGTCATACCATTGGTTGATTGACAACTAGACATTTTTAACTATTAAAGTATAAAAAATTAACACTTATAAGTAAGTAAAATTGAAATTAACACGTTCAATACTTGAACAGGGATATATATATATTTTTTTTATCACAGATTTTGATTATAAAAGTTTCAAGTTCTATGTAGGTGATCCCAAAGTTGATATCTCTTTAAAAGATCGTGGTTGCCAAGGTTATTATTTTACACCAAATTAAATGGGTTATAAATGATTAATAAATGAGTTAATTGTGTGTTAATTTGCGAGACAAGAAATTGACCAGCATATGTTAAACTTATGTTTTTGCTAATGTAACCATAAAAATTAAATTCTGTTTTTTCTTCCTCCTATTTTTGTTTATTTATAAAAATTTTATCGATGTTTAATATAATTTTAATTATAGATGCAATGAAAAGTCAAGGGATATTTGTAAATTATGGTTGTTGATACTAATTTTGTCATGAATCTAAGGACTTATGATATGCATACTTGATATAATCTATGCTTGTAAGATTTGAAATCATTAATTGGGTCAAATTAATCATTTGGATTGATTGAATCAATGTTAAACACATTCAAAACACATTGAAGTAAGTTATATTCAACTTGGTCCAACATAATCGAATTATTAAGCGAGTTATGTGAGTGAGACTACTTGTTTATTGAACGAAGATTAATGTCCAAGTTGAGGACTTTAACTAGTTTTAATTAAGTAAATTTGAGTAAGTACTAAACCATATAGTTACATATCCATAATTCAATAGTTAATGAACTCAACCATGAACCTAAATTACCACCACTCAATTATCAATTTAAGAATGCTAATGTAAACTTTTTTATCATGTGGAAAAAATATAAAGAATAATTTATGCATCAATAAAAAGAGTGGAAATATATATCAAAAATAAAAAATAAAAGGAGTGGAAATAAAACTTTTCATCTTAGAGGATATCCGAATCATCCGATTGCATTCGAAATAATAAGGGATAAAGTGTAAACGGAAATCATCTGCTCATACCGTCGGTGGAGGGGACGGCGACATGCAACCAGATGACGGAGATGACAGCGCGAGCTGACTGTTGGGACTCGGGTGCTACCGTGCTCACTGCTGTTGTCGGCTGAAGGAACTCGGTCTAGGTCTTGGATTCGAAGGTAGAGCTGTAGAAGTTGAAGTTGAAGACTTGAAGTGTTGAACTAGAACTTGGAAGTCTGGAACAATGAAAACTTGAAGTCTTGAAGGCACTCCACACAGACGGCACAGCAGAAAGGCTAAAAAAAAAAAAAGTGAAACCCTAAGTATATGTTCTATGAAAGTCCAAAACTTGTAAGCACAATACTCATTTAAACTTGTAAGCACAATGGGTTAAACTTGCATGTAGAAAGAAAGATTTCAAGACGAAAAATACTCATTTTGGCTTACATAATCATAGATTACAAACAAAGTTCTCGACTTTGATGATTAATGCAATTAAAAGAGCCCAACAAGTCCTCTTTAAATCATAAAGATATATGGAGGACCAAAGTTTTACCTTTAGGTTGGTAAACCACCAATGCTTTTTTTTACTAGCGGTGTGGCATGGAGAGCTTTCCCTCCTACCACGCCTAGATAGACAGTCTTGATTACTAATTTTCACTCTAGATAGACAATCTTGATTATTAACTTTGGCCTTCCATAGATTTTGATGCTATTGGCAATGACCACTCGGGCCACCGAAAAAGAAAGCGACGCAGATGGGACTTTTAGAGAGAGAGAGATGAGAGAGAGAGTTTGTGTGCGATAGTAGAGGGTGCCGTTTATGGTGGCTCACTGTCGACGGGGAGGGGAGTTCGGACTGAGCTAAGGCACGCAGGGTGTTTAGGGCGTGAGGGGAAAATAGGAGGTTTTGAGGGGGTTTTTTCCCCCCGTTTTAGTTAATTTTTTTTGTGTAGGATTATTTTGTTTTTATTTATTATGCAGGCAGTTTGTAACACCTGCATTCACATTGGTGTTTGTCGTTCTCAAATTTCTCAATCTGTGGTTATTATCAATGTATTATAATTTGTTTATAATATGTGATTATTAGTTTATTTATAGTTTGAAAAGTTATCGATAGTTTCAATCATATTTTTTTCCCGTTTTAGCATTCATATTGGAGCTCTATTTTGAGGCTTGCCTTTCTTAATCCGATTTCTGGTTATTACCAATGTTTCTTAATTTCTTCATAACATGTGATTATTAGTTTATTTATAGTTTAAGGAGTGATCAAGAGCTTCACATTTATGAATGAATGTACTTTTTTCCAACCCTTTTTTTTAATCAATTCGGTTTTATCTTCTTTTGGTGCTATGATTTGCACATGCAATTTTGTATTTGGTTTTTTTTTTTTTTTTTTTTAACTGTAAAATTGATTTTTTTTTTTATATAGATAGAATTTTTTCAAATCTGTTTTATGAAATTTGACTTGTGTTAGCTTATTTTCAGGTATAATGCAGTGTTCACTTTCTTTTTATTTTTTCCCTCTTTCTCCTTCTTGTAAAGCTTTTTGGTTGTATCATTTGTAGTTCCTTTTCTGTTTTTTGCTTTCTTATAATGCAGTGTTTGTTTTATTGTAGTGTGGTGTGCTTAATTGATTTTAATTTTTCAGGAAAAATTTGGACTGTAATCCCACTCCTTTGTTTTGGTATCCAAACTAAAACAATGGGATCAAAGCCCAAATTTGCTGTAAAATGTACATTTAACAGTTTAAAGTTTTTATATTTTTAACTGTACTTTATATAGATTTGTTGAATTTTTGATTTTATGTTATTACTTCATTCTCTCATGGCACAAGATTTTAAAAAAGGAGTCAAAGCCCAAATTTGCTTAAAAAAGTATATGAATCTGAAGTTGGATGGTATGCAGTGTGTTCTTTGGTTTGCATGTTGTCATTTTTGTGTCATATATTCTAATAATCAAATAAAAATTAACAATTTTTTTTTTTATTTTCTTTGCTCTAAAAAAAAAGAATTTAGATTGTTAAAATTACATACTGATAGTTATAAATTTGAGAAGAAATGTTATGATGAGAGGTTATTTATATTTAGGAAGTTTTATTTTTGTTTTTCACTTGCCCTATCAAGTTTTAGATTAAGTTCGTATTTTCCTAAACATATATTTTCTTTTAAACATCAAACCGTCAATAACTTCAGAAATATCAAAAATAGTGTTCAGTTTCAAAATCAAAGGCATTAATGTTAACTTCAATTCCTTAAGAACTTATAAAATGTTTTATGATTTTTCTTTTGCTTATAAAAAAAAAAAAAAGAATGTGTTATGATTTTTCTGCAACAACGTCAAAGATCAAATCCAGTCTCTAAAATAATGTTAAAAATAACTTTAGATTTGCAAAATTGTTGTGCAGAATATTGATTTTTCAAAAGATACTTAAATTAAAACATTACTTTTTAAGGCTGAATTTTGAAAATTAAAATATGTTTTAGTTTAAATTTCAGAATTTATTGGTCCAAATTGCTTTTGTTATTTTGTTATTTTATCTGATTATTTAGGCAAATTCCTTTTCATAACAAGTTAAAGGTTTTATAGTTTTGAAATATTATTACATTATTCCTAAGAAAATAAAATATTTATTGTGATAGTAAATTTACAAATATCGAGGACATTCTTCCTTTTTTTAAAAAATAGCTTATAAATTAAAAGATCTTGTATTAATTATGATCAAAACAAATCTTAATTATTGTATTCAGAAATTTTTGATTTATTACTTTTTTTTAGATAAGGGGGGAATGTTCTCAGTGATTTAGATTTGCAAACTATGACTACCTTTTTTTTAATATGAAAAAAGCCTTGCAAAACATCAGAGTTAAAAATGAAAATAAACGAAGTGGACCATGTAATTAAAATTGTCCCAATTTATGTAGTAAAATTTAACCTTTTTTTAACAATAAGAATTAATGATTCATGATTAGTTTTTGAAAAATAGTTCGCTTGTCTAATTCCTTAGGCAATTTCTTTTTCATATTAACATTTTATACTTTTAAAATATTAATGCATTGTTCTTGAGAGAATAAAATATTTCTTGGATTGTTCCATCAAAAATTTTATAATTTAAAAAATTTATTGTATTATCTACACAAAAATAAAACATATTGAAACAAAAAAACAAAATATATCGAGGAAGTTAAAAATATGATGAATGAAAAATATATTAGTAAAATAAAATAAGATTTTATGTCATCTAAATATTTTTTTGTATAAGTTGTTTAAAAAAAAAAAAAGAGTTATTCTGGATATGTATTACTTTTAATAAGAATGTGTTTTGTTTTTTTTCAAAAATACAATCAATATTTCAAATTCTATGATTTTTGTATTTCGGTAAAAAAGAGCTGTCAAAAGAACAGGAAAAAAAAACTCGATAGTTCGATCGATAATTTTGTTGTATTACCCTACACAGCAATAAAACATATTGAAAGAAAAAAAAAAGTATATCCAGGAAATTTCTGTTGTTTTAAAAAAAGAATAAGATGAATGAAAGAAATTTTCATAAAATAAATATTTTATTTTACTAACATTTTTTTTATATGGTTTTCTTTAAAAAGAAAATAAGAGCATTATTCTAGATAAGTATTGTTTTTTTATATATATATATAAGATGATATGTTTTCATCTCTTTTTTTTTTTTTTTTTTTTTTCAGAGAATAGAATCAGTATTTAAAATTATGGAATTTTTTTTCCCAATTTAGTAAAAAGGAAATTGTCAAAAAATCAGAAAAAAATTGTTGTTACGTACATATTTGTCTATGAAAATATATCTTTGTTATTGTTACATTTATTGTCAATACTACATATTTATTGTACAAGGAATATGTCAACAAAAATGAAACAAAATTGCAAAACCAGAAAGGGACTCTATTTCTTTATTTTTTTTTAATTCCATTCACATATTATTTAAGTTATATTAGATGTTAACATTTGTAGCGGTGTTCTTCGTTTTGTTTTTATAATTTCTTATACAAAATTTGATTAAAGAGACTAATTTTAACTTTTTCCTGTTAATTTTTGTCAGGTTAATTGTTTTTATTAATTTGTTGGACTTACCCTGTCAACATTTCCAGCTGTTATTTCCTTCCAGGTACGCTCCATATTTTGATTTCTATGCATGTTTTAGTTATATATATTTGTTTGCCTTATAATTTATGTCTTTTAATTTGCAATAGTGCAATGTAATAGTTGTAATATTTCGATAATATTTATTTTTTGTTTCCCCTTCTGGAATTATCAAGTATTAATTGAAATATAAATATTTAATGTTTATCTATTCAATATTTGATTTTATACTTATTTCTTACATTTGTTCTATTATATTACATGAATGTGCTTGCCAAGGTATTCGCTTAAGCTGCCACTACTTTGAGCATCTACGAAGAATTCTTTATGTGTTTTTATTCTATTTATTATCTTTGTATATTAATTTTAGTTATTGTTCTTATTTGTAATTCATATTCTTTCGTGATTGTAATGTTTGATATTTATCTGTTTAATTCTTTGATTTCATTATATCTACTTGTTACATAATTACAGCTTTCACATTTATTGTTTTTTCTAAAATTCTCTTTCTCTTCATTTATGTTTTTGTATATCAATTTTAGTTTTCAGTATATATGCTTATATGTTATCTTTTAGTTCCAATAGTACATGCTTTTAGATATTAATTTCAAATTCATTACATTGATCTTTCCTTTGATCAGATTTGATTTTTCCAATTCGATGTAGTTGTTGGCCTCCTTCGTTTGTGACAAACAAAATATGTTGCCAAAAATATGAATAGTGGTATCAAGAACTTCCATATAGTTTCTTACCATAATAACAAAAAGAACATTTGCGTCAAAAGAGAAGAGAACGATATCATCGTCAGAAAGTATCAAGAAGTAGTGCCATTCAAGTTGGACAATTTTTCATCTATGAGACAAATGTTAATGGATACACTTATTCTTGAAAATGACGAAAAAGCTGATCTTTTACAACAACAAAAAAAAAAATGAAATGTATCTCCTGATGATATTGATACAATTGAGAACTGCTTTTTAGAGGGTATTGGATATTCACAAGACATAAGTATCTCTTCGGCTGATCAAGAAATGAATGTATCCACATCCAATAAAATTGATTCCTTCCCTCCATGGTTAACAAATATATCTATGGAAACTCCAAATAGATATAGTCAAATTACAAATGACCAGGTTTTTTGTGTACCTTCCATCTTTCTTCCAAAATTTTCAATGAAACTTTTTATTTGTCATATTACGTTCAAAGTGAAAACTTTTTCTTCAATAGGTTGCACTTTTCTAGATCAATTCAACTGTGAAGGCAGTACATTAAGATCTTGTCAAGGTAACAAAAAATTATAATATTAAAATCTTGTTTTCATCCTTTTTTTTTTTATATTATTATTATTTTTTTATTTTTTTGGTCAGGATTTTTGCAAAATTAAAAAAATTCATTCGTCTTTCATTTTCTGCTTTAGGTTAACGCCCTAATCAACTTGCTCAATTTAGGCAGATATTAAAAACTGTGCCAATTGAAACAAATTGTTTGCCACTGGTACCGTCTTGTAAATATTGTCGAGCAAAGAGATTTTATCATGAAACAAAGGGCTTCTGCTGTGCTGATGGAACAATTACTTTGGCTACAAATGATGTTCTTGATCAACTCTATCAATTATTTTGTTCGAACACAACTGAGACAACCCGATTTTTAACTTATGTCCGCACATATAATAACAAATTTACATTTACATCATTTAGAGTTAAATTTGATAGATTTCTTTGCAGAAGAGATAAAAGAATTTATACATTTCGAGTTCAAGGACAAATCTGTCATTATATTAATGATTTGACTCCTTCAGATAGACACCCTTCGTATTTACAACTATATTTCTATGATGCAGAACATGAGTTGCAGAATCAAATTTTTGACACAAAAAGATTGGATGCATCAATTATTACTCAACTTATGACCATTCTTTCTGTTAATCCGTATTCTGTCTTTTTTCGAGGACATTGTTATATGCCCAACTTAGAACATCATGAAATCTATATCAAATCAGATTCTGGTTTAGACCAACGTGTTTTAAATGCTCATGAAGCATGACAAGTGGCAATAATTTGGATTGAAAATGAAAATTCAGAGCAATTGAGTGAAAGAAGTATTATGGTTTACAATCATTCAGGTGGTAGTCATATAGTTCAATACTATTTTGGATGTTATGATCCACTTCAACATTCATTGTTGTTTCCTTATGGTGATAAGGGTTGGCATAATGACATACAAAAAGTAAAAAAAAGGTTCACAGCTCCTGTCAAACAAAACATCAACATTGCTTGAACCGCAACAATCAACATCAGTTGATGACTTACTTTCAAGAGAAACATAAGGTCTAAGTATTTTCTATACTTTAATAATTTAATAATGTTTTTATTTCTAGATTTGTAGTCATCTTATGTTCTCAAATCTAATTTTTGTAGTGCTAAAAAAAAAAAAAAAAAAAAAAAAAACAGAAACTGCAAATATGAAGGATGTAAATATTATTTCAAATCTAATTGTTTCATGCTGTAAATATTATTGTTACAAACTGCAAATCAGAGAAAACATTAGATCTATTTTGTTATGCTCTGCCCGTTTGTTGCAACAATTTGTTGTCGACATATATGTTAAGATTGAAACTTCAAGGTTGGATTACTTTCGTACTAAACAACAATAAATTCAATCTAAAGTATATCAGGGAATTGTCGATGGTTTTTTACTTGGAGAAAGAGATAGTTCCAAAATTGATAAACGCATTATATTACCTTCTTCTTTTATTGGAGGACCAAGAGACATGCGGAAAAGATACATGGAAGCAATGGCTTTAGTCCAACGTTATGGAAAAATAGATATCTTTTTAACTATGACATGCAATCCAAGTTGAAAATAAATTCTAAATGAATTAGGTCCATAACAAGAAGCACATAATCGTCCTGATTTGATTGCTAGAATCTTCAGAGCAAAATTAGAAGAACTTAAATATGAACTATTCAAGAGGCAAATTTTTGGCAAATTTGCACTTTTTGTTTATGTGATTGAGCATAAAAAAAAAAAAAAAAAAAAAAAAAGACTTCCACATGCTCATTTCTTGATTATATTATAAACAGATTGAAAGATTTATGCTCCAGAATCTTTTGATGAAATTGTATCAGCAGGAAATACCTGATAAAAATGATAATTTGCATCTCTATAAAACTGTTGTCAGACATATGATACATGACCCTTGTGGAATATTAAATCCATCTAATGTCTCTATGAAAACAAATGGTACTTGCAAAAATCATTATCTGAAAAGCTTTACACCTGAAACAACTGTTGGATATGATTGTTTTCCATAGTATAGGCGTCGTGATAATGGAATTACTGCCAAGGTTAAAGGACAACATTTGAATAACCGTTGGGTTGTTCTATATAATCCATATTTGCTTGTAACATTTGATCCTCACATCAATGTTGAAATGTGCTCTACAATTAAAACAATGACTTTACAAGTATATCTACAAACGTCATGACTGTGTTACTTCTAATGTAATTTATGAACAAAGCAATCAACATGTTCATGAAATTCAATTATTTCAATTAGATCGATGGATTGCTCCACCTGAAGCTATGTGGATGATTTTTGACTTTATTGTAAATGAGATGTATCCAGCATTATATAGCTTACACTTACATCTTGAAGATTAACATCCGGTGACTTTTCCTACAAATAAAAGCTTGAACAATATTGTCAACTATGATTTTTATGCAAAATCGATGTTAATAGATTTTTTTGCAACAAATCGTGTCAATAAAAGCTCTCGAACATTGTAGTATAAAGAATTTCTTGATTATTTTTTTTTTGGAGCAGCCAACATAAAACTTAGACCCCTCGAAAGAAACAAATAGTTATTAGTAGAATTGTTGTAGCAAATTCATTTGAAGGTGAAAGGTATTATCTACGAATATTATTGAACCATATAAGACGTCTTCTATCTTTTGACCACCTCAAAACAATTAATGGTGTCATTGCTCCAACATTTCGTGAGACAGCTACATTGCATGGCTTACTAGAGTCAGATACATCCTAGCTTTGGCCCACTTTCCCTTCATTTTCTTTGGTTTAATTCAAGTCATCAAACAAACTTTGAATTCAACTCGTCGAATTCAAGTAGGCCGGAAGACTATAGTATTTTCATGTAACTCGTTATTAAGGCAACCATTCCTCAAGAAGAACACACGTCAGAAACTTGCTCATAGACCATGGTGGAACAACCAAAGGGATTACCAGAATTTGAAGCCTCTGGAAAAGAATCCTGCAAGCACAAATCATAGCATTACACCTGTCCTAGCACTAGAATATTCTTGCATAACCGAATGAGTAATATGAACCGTGTGATCAAAGATTGTGATTGGCCTTTTCTCTTTCTGAAAGTTCGTAGAAATATGCTGAGGAAATGTAATATCGGTGGCGTACAAAAACTGGCAAACAGAAATGAAAGCAAAAGTGGACCTTAATGCATTTTATCAAATTACTGTCTTACACTCCTTTTCTTCTTTGAAATTCATTTCAGTTGTCACTCATGTGTTCCCATGTAACTCGTCGATTATGTTTGAAAATGTCTTTCCATGACTTTATTGTGTTTTCATGTAGCTTGTGTTTTCCAAGAAATTTGGAAATCGGCCCAAGTGCAACAGACCAGTCTATAAAAACAGAGAAGCTTTAAGATTCTATGCATCCAATAGATCAACAATATGGGTTCATCGCTTTTCCCATTCATGTTAATGCGTTTGCTTTTATTTTTCTCGCTGCTCCATATACTTATGCTCGCTTATGCTTCTCCTTTCATGGAAATCCTTTGCCGGGATGATGAGAGCACGGCCTTGCTGCAATTCAAGGAAAGCTTTGTCATCATTAATCAATCCAAATCTCACGAGCCTTCTGCTTATCCAAAGGTCTCATCTTGGACACTGGAAGGAGACAATCCTGATTGCTGCTTATGGGATGGAGTTGAGTGCGATGAAGACACAGGTCATGTCATTGGCCTCAACCTCAGTAGCGGTCGTCTCTTTGGTGCTCTTGCCCCCAACAGCAGCCTTTTCCGCCTTGTTCACCTTCAAAGGCTTAATCTCGCCTACAATCGCTTTAACTACTCCCAAATCCCGTCCCAGGTAAGTAATCTTTCAAGACTCGCGTATCTCAATCTCTCTGCTTCTATGTTTTCGGGTAAGATCCCATCATCAATTGGAAACCTCATCCAACTCTCCGTTCTAGATCTCTCCATTAATCAATTGAAAGGTCGAATCCCGTTTGGACTTGGAAATCTAACACAACTGAGTTACCTTTCTGTACGCCATAATCTACTCAACGGAGAAATTCCTTTCCCTCTAATGAATCTCACAAAGTTAACTTCATTAGAACTTGGGAACAACAACCTTCGAGGTCGAATTCCAGATTCAATCTTTAATCTCAAGAATCTTAAATACCTTGATCTTGGTAGGAACAGCTTCAGTGGCAGTGTGGAGTTTGGCAAGTTTGTTAAGCTCAAATATTTAACAATTTTGCGTCTATCGAATAATCAACTATATGTCCTTATTGAAGATGCCAGTGCCAATGCGAGTCTGCCAAAGTTTCAGTTTTTGGGAC
The DNA here is from genome assembly GCA_003123785.1 of Pterocarya stenoptera. Taxonomy (NCBI): domain Eukaryota; kingdom Viridiplantae; phylum Streptophyta; class Magnoliopsida; order Fagales; family Juglandaceae; genus Pterocarya; species Pterocarya stenoptera. The sequence continues at coordinate 279,858 of QEOT01000718.1, forward strand.
TATCTTCGTGCAACTTGAACAAGTTTCCAGATTTCCTAAAAGATCAAGATCGATTAGTTTGTTTAGATCTGTCCAACAACAACATCCATGGCATGGTACCGGAATGGATCTGGGACACGAGCAAATTGAGTCTTGAGGCTCTTTGCCTTTCGAAAAACTTTCTAACAAGCTTAGGTCAACATCCAATGCCTCTTCCATGGACTCGTCTTGTTGGTTTAGACCTCAGGTCTAATTTGCTTCAAGGGTCACTTCTCATTCCCCCAGCCACCATTTCTCATTATTATGTTTCAAACAATTCACTGACTGGAAATATTTCGGAATTGATTTGCATTCTCACTTCTATTCGAGTCCTTGATTTGGCAAAGAACAACTTGAGTGGTTCACTTCCTAGATGTATGCAAAACTTTGGTGCTTCTCTCGTAGTGATTGACCTGGAAAGGAACAAATTTCAAGGAAGCATTCCACAAACATGGACACAAGGAACCGAGTTAAGGATAATCATTTTCAGACACAACAGATTCCAAGGACAGTTGCCAAGATCTTTGGCCAAGTGTACGATGTTGGAGGTTGCTGACTTCAGTAACAACAAATTGCATGATATATTTCCCTCTTGGTTGGAAAATCTTCCAAATCTAAAGGTTCTCAATTTGCGCTCAAACAACTTCCACGGTCAGATTAAGATAGGAGCATCAAAAGCTGGCTATAAGTTTCCCAACTTGCGAGTCATTGACCTTTCCCACAATGGTTTTACTGGGAAACTGCCATTAGAAATTTTTGGAAATTGGAAGCAGCCTCGTGAATTTGCTAATTCAGATATTTTGTCATATATCCATGAAAACTCATCTGTCGTACCAGAAAGATTTTGGTGTAATTCTTGGCTCTATGATTATAATTACACCATGACAATGACAAATAAGGGAATCGCTGTCTTTTACGAGAAGGTCCAAGAATTATTTAAAGCCATTGATATCTCGAGCAACAGATTTAGTGGAGAGATTCCAGAATCCATTGGAAATTTAAGGGGATTTCTTTTGCTCAATCTTTCTAATAATGTTCTCAAGGGCCACATCCCACCATCATTAGCAAATCTTGCAGATCTGGAATCATTAGACCTTTCTGAAAACAACTTCTCTGGAGAGATCCCACAGCAACTAACACAACTCACCTTCTTGGAATTTTTCAATGTTTCAAACAATCTTCTCACAGGACCTATACCACAAGGGAACCAGTTTGGTACATTTGGAAACAATTCATATGAGGGGAATTCAGGGCTATGTGGGAGACCTCTCTCAAAGGACTGTGAGGATTCTAATGCTTCGCCAGCACCTCCTTCCATCTCTGTTGATCAAAGTCAAGAATCGGGATCTCCATTTCAATTTGGTTGGGAAATTGTTACGGTAGGTTATGCATTTGGACTAGTTGTTGGAGTGACAATTGGGCATATTGTGATTACAAGAAAACATGATTGGTTCATGAACATCTTGGGAATAAATTAAGCAGCTGGCAAGATGAAGGATGATATGTGGGATGTCTAATTCCGGCCTCCTTTTAACCTTTTTTTTTTTTTTTTTTAAGTGGTTGCATGATCTTGTGTGTAATTACGTGTTCGCTCCTTTTAAGTAGAAAAATATTTTAGCCATAAATTGATTACATAAAAATAATTATATAAACCAATGTGGTTTGATGTGATTTATCATATTGTGAAGTTACTTTTTGTAAAGTAGATTTGATGAATCACATAAAGTCACATCAGTTTATGAAATTATTTTTATGTAATCTCTTTGTAACTGTAGTGCTCCTTAAGTAATATTGTGTTATATATAATTTCTTGTGTAAAATTTCTAATTAATGAAATTCTGTTAGAACTTTCACAAATATTAATTGACGTCCGAGTTGCATGTTCTCCCTCAACTTTATTTTTAGAAATCTTGCATTCCATGTTAAGATATGGAACTCAAAAGGCCAGACCCTAACTAAACCACTTGAAAATTTCGGTGCCATTTAGCTAGATAGTGAGTTGAGTAGAGTTGAGATGAAAGATGAAAGTTGAGTAAAATATTATTAGAATATTATTTTTTTAATATTATTATTATTTTAAAATTTGAAAAAGTTGAATTATTTATTATATTTTGTGTGAAAAAAAAAATTAAAAAATTGTAATAATGAAATGAAATAAGACACTTTTTGTATTCAAACCGTGCCTTAATCCACCTTCAAAATCTTCATTTATTAACGGTTATGTACCCGTCTTGATCATATCTGGCTTTGGTTATTTATAGAAAAAGAAAATAAACCATGGGTTTGAACTTGAAGAAGTAAGCAATAAATTAACATAAAACAATCAAATTGATTCTTTCATGATCAACCTGTCATCCACAACCTAAAAGGCACGCAATGTCAGCGCCAATAGATACCCGATCTTTGCTTCTATCCATGTCAACTTAGGACCACTTGTACAATATTTATTCTCACATTGCTTACAATAACAACCAAAATTCAGATTAAATATTAGAGGGAATAAAAAGAAAAAAAGATGGAGGTGCATTTTGAGACAAGGATGAAAGAATTATTTTCCTTCAAAATACAAAACTTGAGGGCCCCTGTTTTCTTTTTCTTTTTTTTTTTTAAAAAACGGATGGTAGTTCAATTTTATTCATAACTCTCACTTTTGATGCAGAAATACATTTTTTTTTCCACGGGTAGGTACTGTGTGAACAGCCCACTTTTTGCCACGATTGTATATCACGGCAAAAGAACTCGTGGCAAAAGCCACTATTTGTTGTAGTGCCAGCTGGAGCATGTTGGGCCATGGGTGACGTTGCACCTAGCTGGTGCACGCGGTATCTGTGTGCTCTGTCCCTGCCATCTCTTACCCCAAGGCACAGCTTGCAGTGGTGCCGCCACCCTCAATAGAGGATGTTGCTGAGCGTGCAAATATGCACATATCTAAACCCATAACAGAACCTGCAGCTCCATCTTGTTGCGCGGCTCATGTGCAGTAGAGGCGGCCCCGCACCCAGTTGCTCCCTTCACTTCCAGGTGCGCAGCACACTAAGGTGGTGAGCATAGCATCACATGCAGTCCCCCTCAGTATTGTGCTCACTATGTTCGGCCCCGTGCAGTGCGCATTGCAGTGCTCGGCAATGTTCGTGCGTGCACACGATGCCCTTGTGTTGCGCACTACTTTGCTAACAACAGCCTTTGGCCATCGGGGTTGTTTTACTGCATAAAGCCGCACCACCCATGTCCGGAAAACGTTGTCAAAAAAATATGTGCAAGAATGAAAAAAATGTTAAAATACTTAAAAGATCAAAATCTAGAAAATTAATTACTAAGTGAGATTTTTGAGAGAGTAAACTTTTTTTTTTTTTATAAAAATAAATTGTCTTTATATTTAAGCTATCTTTAAGAAAACAATATATTAAAACAGATTTAATGAAAATGTTTCAGGGGCTATAGGCCCAAGGCTCTGGCCTCAATGTATGCCTACCCTTGGATTAATGGTGGCTAACTCCGTTGAACCCAAGGTTTCAAGCATCATATAATTATATATCTACATATGAATTTTGATGATAACAAATGAATTCAAATATAAAGGAATCTCAAACTCAAATTGTCTACACAATGAAGCCAAGAACATAAATGAATCAAACATGAGCAAGAAAGGGAACAAGTTTGCAAATGAAGCTCTTAAAGTAATTTTGTAAATTTCTTGATAAAATTCAAAATTGGATTAAGGCTCAAAATTAATATTTTCTCAAAAAACATCAAATTGCATTTTTCACATGTGCATGACATATTTGAATATTAAAAGTTTGAACTTTGAATTTTTTGTAAGATGATTGATTATCATCTTTCACATGTTCATGACATGATTAAAAGTTTAAATTTTAAAATTTTGAAATTTTGAAATATGATTGATTGTCATATTTCACATGTGCATGTTTTGTTTGAAGCCTTTCAAAAGTAAATGATGTTATCTTTGACAATTTCAAGAAGGAGGAACTTTAATTTGAATATTTTGAAAAGTGAATGATGTTGTCTTTGACAACTTCAAGAAATTAAAATTTTGATTTGAAAATTTTGAAAAGTGAATAATGTTGTCTGTGATATGTGAATCTTTTTAAATTTGAAAATGAAATCTCATATGTCTATAAATAGGTCATTTGAGTTTTTCAAATTTAGAACAATATATACAACAACAAGAGCATACTGTATTCATTCAAAGTTTTCAATCTCTCTTCTCTAAGCATTGACCTCAACTCTTGTTCATTTTGAGAGAGATTTAGTTTGCGCTGTATTATTTTTATTTCACTCATTGAAAAGTGTTTTCTGATAACTTACCCACTATCAGCTCTTGTATTAAGAAAAATGTGTGTATAACCCTTGTGTGTCTAGAAGATGTTTTACACAAAAAATAGACGTTGAATCACCATGTGTAAGGTGATTGCAAGTTGTTCTATGCAGATTCTTTGTAGCGATACTCAGAGATGTAATAGGTTTCTATCTCCACCTGAAGGAGATTGGATAGTGAATTTAGAAATCCTTGAAGGGTGGCTTGAGGTGAGGACATAGGCAGTGGGGCTGAACCTCATTAAAATACTGGGTTTACTTTTTTTTACCTTACTCTTTTTATTTACTATTACTTCGTATTTTATTCAAATTTTATATTGTGTATTTAATTTATAATTGTGGGTTTTTAAATACAACCTCATTCACTCCCCTCTTGTGTTAGTCATCTAGGCAACAAACTCCATAAACAATCTAAAGCCAAGCATCTTATTCAAGCCTCCTCAACTGCTTAGGGCTAGCTAGCTAGCTAGGCGCCTAGGTACATAGAACCAAACAAGAATTTTAGACCATGACATGATGGATGCATATGCTAAGTATCTCAATTCACTATTCCTTCCGGACCTTTCTTTATAGAGTAATGATACCCTTACTACTTCCCACTACTCCTTTACTACCCAAGCCTACGTGGTTTTATGTTTTTCTTTTCTGCTCTGCTTCTCCCTTCTACGCCTCTTTGCCTTCTGCTCTGCTCTGTCTGATATTTGATTGAGATTCTAACAATCCTTCCACTCTAAAAAAGTCTCTCGTTTTCTCCTTTTAAAATTCAAAACCACAATCTCAGGCTTTCATTCTTGCACCTCTCCTCCTCTCAATCTCAGACCCAATTTTGGCCCTCTCTTCTCAATCTCGGCCCAATTTCTTTAGCGTTTTCTATAGTGTAATGCTGACTTGTTATTTGTTTCTCTCTTTGAGGGAATTTGGAATGGGTCATCAGTATTGGAAAGAGTGAATGGCATTCCGCTGGTAATCTTTTGATAGGAGCTGATCTATCTCTTTAAGTTTTTTCTTGTAGGCTCAGTGGGTTAAACTTGCATGTAGAAAGAAAGATTTCGAGACGAAAATACTCATTTTGACTTACATAATCCTAGATTGCAAACAAAGTTTTCAACTTTGATGATAAATGCAATTAAAAGAACCCAACAAGTCCTCTTTAAATCATAAAGATATATGGTGGACCAAAGTTTTACCTTTATGCTGGTAAGCCACCAATGCTTCTTTTAACTAGCGGTGTGGCATGGAGAGTTTTCCCTCGGGCCACGCCTAGATAGACTGTCTTGATTACTAATTTTCACTCTAGATAGACAGTCTTGATTATTAACTTTGGTCCTCTATAGATTCTGATGCTATTGGCAATGATCACTCGGGCCACCGAAAAAGAAAGCGACGCAAGGGGGCTTATAGAGAGAGAGAGATGAGAGGGAGAGTTCATGTGCGATAGTAGAGGGTGTCGTTTACGATGGCTCATTGTCGGCAAGGAGGGGAGTGTGCGCGGGCTGTTTAGGGTGCGAGGGGAAATAGGGGCCGTGTTACTGAAACTTCAATTTCAAGCTCAGACTGAGAAGGCTTCTGACAAGCAGCTTCATGTCAAATCTCGAACAGAGTAGAGCAAAAGGCATAGTTGAGTAGAAGGGAGAAGAAAAAATAAATAAAACCATGTAGATTTGGGTAGTAAAAACTAAAAAGGTAGTGGAAAGTAGTAAGGGTATCGTTACCCTTCTATATTACTCTTCTAATATCTTAACTACTTATTCCACAGCTACCTTGATTAATTACTTCAATGATTGAATGTAGAGTTGATATGCCAGGAGATTAATGTGTTCAACAAAAGAACAACCCATGCATGCATTGAAGCAGGCACAACTCAAAATTCAGTTAGTCAATTTTGCCCTGCCCTCTTCTAGCTTACGTACGTAGTTCTTCCAGCTTTATGGCATAATTGGCATCGAGTCACTTACCAAAAATAAAGATTCTAAAAAGAAAAATTCTATTAAAATGAGTCCATTTTCAATACAAATAATCATTTTTATCGTAAATAACTTATTACAACTTATAATTATTTTGTTAGTATAATATGACTTGTAATAATAATCATGAGACTACTCTCGATCGTAAGCTGCATATACCTTATAATATTAAGGAGGTCTAGTACGTAGTACTTGTGTCTTTTAGTGAGATCGCTCATCACCATTACTTTTTTTTTTTTTAATATAATCTTTGCATTTCATTGATAAGTCAAGTAATACAATTGTTGTCTCTATTTAGACATCCCACAATAAAATCTGGAACATCCTCTATCCACACTTTTTCTTCATCTATAGTCAATGCATTTTTCACTAAAGTATAAGCAACCATGTTTTTTTTCTCCATGAGCAAACTGTATAGTCCAGTTTATGCTGTTCTTGAAATAGAATCTAACATCTTCTACTAAAGAGCCATAACAAGTCAACAACTCTTCATCACTGCACACTGCCAAGATGACTTCCTTTGCATCCCCTTCAAATTTTGCTTTCTGAATGTTAAGATTACAGCACAATTCCACAGCTTTCCTCAAAGCATAGCATTCTGCCACAGCTGCTTTTTCTTCATTTTCTTTCTAATCACACACAGCAACCAAGGCCTTCCTTTCCTCATCTCTAATCATGATATCCATTCCCATTCACTTCTTTTTTTTTTTAATCCAAAAAAGCATCCAAATTGACTTTAACAAATCCCTTTTCTGGTTTTTCCCACCTTAGATTGTTTTTCACACTATTATGCACTTGTCCACCCATTTTACCAGAATTTTGAACAGCTTGATAATCTTTTAGAGTAGCTGCTGATACTATTAAACTCCTCGGACATTCCTGTCTTTTTTTAAAAACAGAACCATTTCTACGTAGCCATACCTTCCTAAATATCATTGCCAACTCCTCCAGCAGGCTCTTATTCGGAGAAGACATGCATTTCTCCTACAACAGCATAAAATCTCCTTCATATCTGCCCCATTTTTTAACACAACTTCTATCACTTCCCCATATATCATTTTTTGCATGACACTGCCACATCACATGCATAAGGGTCTCATCTTCAACTTCACACATAAGGCACCTTTTATCTTTCATCACTTCTCTCTTAAACAGATTCACTTTAGTAGGCAATAAGGCATTTTTAGCTTTCCATAGAAACAATTTTGTTACTCCTGGTACATCGAAGTCCCATATATTTCTCTACCTTTCATCCTCTTTAACTTCTCTTGAGCTCTCTCCTTTAATCATCTCACTTCTGTCCATAAGCAAAAAATATGCACTCCTCACAGAAAAATTACCCTTTTTTTATGGACCCCAAAACATATTATCTTTTGCTCTACCTCTAGTCAAAGGTATGGTATGTATCTTCTCAGCCTCTTCACTGTGAAAAATGGTTCTAACTTGATCTTCATCTCACTCACCCTTCTGTTTATCAATTAAAACTTTGACCCTTGAATCTTCCTGTAGCAAAGAGACTGGAGAATGAACCTTGTTATGCTGAAAATATCTACAAGTGTATAGAATCGTAACAAGTAGTAAAGTATTTTAAAGAAAACGGATGTCGAACCCACAGGGATTAAATATGTTATTGAGTACTGAAATTTACTAAATTAATTACTATTTGTAAAACTGAAATTTAAAGAACAGATTATCTAAATTAAAATGAAGAAAATAGCATTAAAGTTAAGATTTTAAAGATAATAAGAATCGATCTAGAGCATTTGATTTCACTTAGCAGCTGTGTCTATACTAGATATATAATTCCAATTATCTCAAGTTGATGATAAAAATCTCTTAACTATTTAATATTTTCTCTCAAACAATACTAAAAAAATCTCCAATTAATAACTTCATATTTCTATGTAAATTTAACTAATTGGAGACTCATTAAATTTTTTGAATTTTTCTTGAAAATCACATTAATCGCGGTAAAGTATTTCTACTTTTGCTCAACTAACGGTGCTTAATCCTAAAGCTTTAATCACAAATTACCTTTCAGTCTCATTGCGATTCAATAGTTCGAACAATAATTAGCTAAAAAATTGCAAGTATTAAGGACAATGAATAAACACTCAATCATGGAAATATTAAAAATACTATAACTTAGAATATAAATTGTGTGTTCAATGCTAGACTACATCAAAGTTTGAAAAAAAAAATTATTTCATAATGAAATTGGAAACAAAAAAAATAAAATTAGTGTTCTTTCTTTGGAGTCGGTTGATGAAACATGTGGCTCTCGCCTCTGCCCTCCAGATCCGCCTCCTTGAAAGAAACTTAAAGAATAATCTCTGAAATATTTTTACTCTAAAACTCAAACTCTCTTCTTCTATTCATCCCACAAGATGGGATTAAATATATGTCAAAACTCAAATCCAAAAACAAGATAAATGCGGCTACAATCTAGCCTAAAGATCAGGAAAATAGTTTCTAAAGACAAATGTTAACAAAAAAGAAATTATCCCAAAAATAATGAAATTATCTAATATGGAAGATTCAGTAATAAGAGGCTTGATTTACAGAGTTTGGGAGGATTTGGTGGTCAGCAGATTGATTGCTAAACTCGAAAGGGTCCTACCAGGTAGATGTCGTGTGCGCTGAATATAATTGGTCTCCTTGCCTACCGAGAGGAAAGACTTCCTACCGGGATAATAGAACCCTCTCACCAACCTTCCGAGTAGTAAAGCTACTTGCCTTTTTTAGTTGTTGCTCACGATATCGTTTAAGTTGGTCGTTTAGACTAGTCGCCCAATCTAACTACCTGGAGCCTTGTCGCCAGGTCCTCTCGTCTAGAAGGTAAAATATCTTGCTCATCACCTAACTCTTGTCACCAATTCTGATCGCCATTGAGTCTCTTCGGCTAAATCTCCTCGGCTCTCATCATATCTCGTTGTCTCTTGTTGGTCTAAATCCATAGTCTCTTATTTTGTACTAAAATGCTCTCATTTCACACTAAATCTTCTCATTCCTTCAAATCCAAGAAAATAAAGAAAAATATATAGAAATAAAATAAAATCAAAAGAATTGAAGGAAAACTGACACTTTTCATAATTAAAAGAGTAATAAAAATCATACTTATCAAACCACATATGAAGAAAATCTAGAAGCCACTTTGGGCCCTAAATCTTGATGTCTCTCCCATCACCTACTTTCCACCTAATCCCTTCTTTTAAAAGATCACTAGCTGAACATATGCGTCTACATATTAGAGAAGGCTGTGAACCCAGTTTTACTTCCATAAAGCTTGATTTTTGTAATATTTTTCCTTGAATATCATGGCTGCCAGGGAATTAGGAAATTTAAGGAGCCTCCACCCTTGTTTAGCAAGAAGAGCTATGTTAAAGCTTTTCAATTCCCTAAAGCCCATACCACCCTACCTTTCTGCAATCCCATCTTATCCCACTTCCTCACACGATCCCCTTCCCTTCCTATTGTCTACCCTAGCAGAATTTTGAAAATAAGCCATTGATCTTCTGGCACAATTTCATAGGTAGCTTGAAAACACACATGGTATATGTAGGTATGGCCTGCAGAACTGCCTTAATCAAGACATCTTTACCAGCTTGTAAAATGAAATTGTTTTTCCAACTATTCATTTTCTACCATATTCTTGAGATTCCTAAATGTATTAAACTCTGATCTTACAAACATAGCAGGAAGACCAATATACTTCTCATAAGTTCCACAAACAAAAGAATTACCAGCTTCCTTTATGGCTTTCTTATCTACTACCTTTGTGTTACTACTGAAAAAAATAACAGTCTTGTCTTTGTTGAGAAATTGGCCTGAGGCCTTTTCATATATTTTCAACACTTCTTGTATCCTTCACACTTAGTAAGTAACAGACTTAACACACTTCATCACTAAGCTCACCCTTCTCACAAAACCTCAATTTTATCAAAACAACCTCAAAAAAATATCACTCTACACAATCATAGGCTTTAGACATATCTAACTTCATGGCCATACACTTTACCTTTCTTTCTAGTTTTCATGGAATGCAATAACTCATAAGTTACCATTATATTGTCATTAATCAATCTTCCAGGGAAAAAACACTTTGGTTTGGAGATATAATTTCAGATAAAACCAGTTTAAACCTGTTTGTGATAGTTTTAGAAACTATTTTGTAAATGACATTACACAAACTTATGGGTTTAAACTCATTCACTTTTTATGGGTTCTTTGTCTTAGGAATCAAGGCTAGATAAGTGTAATTAAGAGAAGGGTCTAAAGGGTTACCATTTAGTATAGACACAGCTGCTTTACACACCTCTCCTAACACTATGCTCCAATGATTTTGATAAAAACATGGTCCAAAGCCATCTAGTCTAGGAGCATTTAGTGGGGCCATCTACTTCACAACTTCTTCCACATCTATTTCAGAAAAACTTCTAGATAACCTTTCATTCATTTCAGCTATTACCCTTGTATCCATTCCCACAAGACAGTTCTCAATCTCCTTTACTTGGCTTTGTAGTTTGAAACGGTTTCCCAAAATAATTTTTGAAAGTTGCTTCAATCTTCTTATGTCCCACAACTATTATGTTATTCTCATCATCCATTTCTTTAATGTAATTTCTTCTTCTTCTTTGATTGGCACAAACATGGAAATATTTAGTGTTCCTATCTCCATGCTTGTACCAATTATTTTTTACCCTTTGTTTCCACCAGAGACCCTTCTAATTTCATCCACATTGCTATGGCATTCCTCTGCTTGCAAACTTTTTAACAGCTTAGTTTTCTCTTCTATTTCCTTCACCCCCCCTTCCTCCTAATCTTCCATCTTTGAAAGGCTACTCCACTTTTCTGCAATAAATCATTCACTCTGTTATTCTATAAACCTCCACCTTCCCCTCTCTTCCATACTTCTTTTAAGACCCCTTCACAATCCTCTTCAAAAGCCCAACTAGCCTCATTTTGAAAGGTTTTTGCTTCCACCTGTAGCTTCCACCTACAACTTTTCTCCTTGCATTTAAGTGAACTAACAAAGGTTTGTAATATGATGTTCTAACCCAAAACTTCCACCCATGCCTCCTTATAAATTTCCTACCACTTAGGATTAACCACTGCTTTTTTCAGTCTTTGCTTAGTAAAAGTTTCATCATTATCAGAGTTACTCCACGTGTATTTATCCCCCTTCCAGCCCAGATCATATAAGTTTCCTTCACTCAGTACATCGCTAAACATCTCCATTTGTCCCTTAGGTCTTGTCTTTCCTCCCCACTTCTCATCATTTGTAAGAATTTCATTAAAATCCCCAACTATGCACCACCCTTCACCACCTTTTGGCTTCATTGTTTTCAGCATCAGCCATGTTTCCTTCCTTTTTATAATCTCTGTATGTCCATAGAAACAAGTAAGCATCCATCTGCTCTCTCCTTCATCTTCTACCCATGCATTTATATGTCTTTGTAAAAAATTTACAATTTTTACTTTCACCCTTAGATCCCACAATAACATTAGTCCACCCCCTCTTCCCATTGCCTCCACCTCAAAACATCTCTCACAAGTCAACCCTTTTTTTATATTGCAACAGCTTTTGTTCTTAATCTTAGTTTCCATAATAAAAACTAAGTTGAGTTTATTCTTCTCTGCCATAGAACAGAGGTCTTGAACTATTCGAGCATTCCTCAACTCTCGACAGTTTCAACTCAATATTTTCATAATATTTGACGGGGCTAACTTTTAGCCACCGCCAATAAACCAGTAATATCATCTGAAAAGCCTCCACCTTCCAACTTTCCTCTCTTACTCATCTTATCGTTACCCTTAACCTTCACCTCAGCACTGCTTCTCTTTTTGTTATTAATTTTTTGCTTTGTAGTTGGCCCCTTTTTGCTGGATTTTACTCCAGCCTTCCTCCTTCAAACCCCCTTCTTAACAAGCTTCCCCATCTCCACCATACTCCCCTCCTGAAAGGTTACTACTACATCCTACAGTCCTCCATCACCCCTATTGAACATTTCTTCTTCTTGTGGCTATATTGAAAGACAAACTCTCTCCCTTACCCCTTCTACCAAATCCCAATCCCTTTCACTCCTCATTTCCTCTCCATTTTCTTCATTATTTTTACTTCCTTCTATTTCTTCCCCATTTTTTTGCATCCTCTCTAGACAGTCTCTTTCACTTCTTAGATTCTCACTTTTTCTTCCCTCGCTCACTTTCCTTCCCCTGCGTTCCTCTCCCTCATTTTCATCCCCATTTCCCCCCTTTTATGAATTAGATTTCCCCCTCCTTCCTCCACCAACTACCCTCTTTAAACCTACCAGCCCCATTGTTAAAGAATTTGTTTCTTTGAAATTGCTTGGCCCTCATCCATAATTCATATTGCTACTCTTTCCCTTTTGAACTCTCCCCTCCACTACTGCATCCCTTGGTCCCATGCACAATAAACCCACATGAGCAACAGATTTTTGGCATTTTTTCATAACTAAAGTGAATCCAGAAACTATTGCCTTTTACCTTCATCATTCTACCTCTTGCCAATAGCTGAGTTAAATCCAAAAGGATCTGTACTCTTAAAAAGTTCCTCCAACCACTTCCATCATCCCTCACATCCACCTCCTCTACTTTACCCACCGTACTCCCAATTTGCTCACCTTTCTCTTTTGTCATACACGATAATGGTAGGTTATGAAACCTTACCCAAAAACTCTATGTCAAATCTAATGTTCTGTAAATGGGTATAACCATCAAACTCCTTCATAACTAGTAGCTAGTTGTCAAACAACCAAGGTCTCCCTGACCAAACTTTTTGTTTATCCGCTAGATTTTTAAATTCAATGACATAAATGTTTGGACTCACCTCAGTGAATTGAGCAACCTTACTTATCCTCCAGACTTTTGCCATTGTTGCTCCCACCACCTCTCTACTTATCAGCCTTGTCGAGTAGATTTTTCCTTTTCCTGTAGCCTAAATCCCTTCCATTTTTCCTCTAGATCCTCCATCCATCAGTAGGAGATGCTCCCCTCTGACACCAGGTTTTTGCCCCCCTAATCCACCATGGCCTTCCGTATCTCTGCCAAGTGATGCCAATAACGACCAGAATCTTTCTCGTAAACAGTTGGGACCACCTTCTATTTCTTCCCTTTCTGTTATAACCACCTCACATACACTCACGTGCCTCTATCACTAAATCTCACTCCACCCCTTTTCATGAGAGAAAAGAGAGGAGACTTTTTTTAGATCTTACGACCATGTGCGTTATTTACTTATCACCATTACTCATGATCAATATCAATTGTCAATCTGCATTATTGCGCATGAATAATTAATACGTACTTGTATCTTATGTATTAATTTTTTAAGGTCTCGTTTGGAAATATAAATCATCACATCTTATCTCAATTCAAGATTTTTCATAATTTTGTTTTTCAAACATTATCCAAACATAAACATTTTTCAATTTCAATTTTTCAATTTTTTTCATATAATCATTATCTAATCATTACAATTTCTCAAACTTCCAAATAAAATATAGAGAATAATAAAACTTTTTAAAATCCCAAAATAAAAATTATATTCTAAAAATATTTTTATTTTATAGTATTTTTATTCAACTTATATTCTCACATTTTCTAAAATCCAATAAAATTTCTTAACTCAAACAACTTCACTACTATTTACAAATAATTTCACTATATATTATTTACAAATTTCTCATCTCATTATCCAAACGTGCCTAAACATTTTTTCATAGAATGTAACAAAATAAAAGAATATTCTTTTAATATTGAGGAAGGACAACTTTTATATCTCAATTAACACCAAAATTAACTAGTGAGTATACAAAAAGTTGAAAATAGAATAATTAAGAGGCCAAATGAGTAAATGCCGATAAGTCAATAGCTATAATAAAGTAAATAGTCTTCTTTTTTTTCTCTTTTTTTTTTTTTTTTTTTGATAGAAATAGTCTCATTTCATTAATGAACCGAAGTTACAACTGTTGACTGATCAGTACATGGAAATTCCAAACACTTTAAGCTAATCTACGCAGCAGCTCTGGGACTTCCCCACATACAAATTGCTTTGTGGCAGACATTGTCTTAACTTCTAAAACTTTCTCAGAACAGAGAAAGCGTTCTGTAAACCAGAACTTGCAGGCCCTCAATCATCCCAAGCGGAATGAGTATAGGACACAGCTATGGACATTAAATCCAATAGCCTATTTCTACTAAACTAAAAACTGAAATAAACTGAAAAAATTACACCTAAACACAATCACAACAAAAAAGACCACAAGCACTGGTGAGACCCCGGACGACACGCCCATCGCAAGCCTCGGCATCTCGAGCCCAGACTGAGCGAGTTCCCAGCTAAAACACGGACCACAACAATCCGGTCGTGCTATCACCAGACGTAACTTCGCTCACCACTCTCGAACAGCTCTCGCCCCGGATTACGTTCAATCCAAAAGCTCCGCACCTCACTCGGGTCAACAAAGCACCAACAAACTAAAGAAACTAAACAAAAACCAAATGCTGGAAAGAAAATAACACGGAAACGATAAAGCCAAAATCAAAACACGGATGAACAGTAAACGAGAGTTAGCAGTGTTTCGTGCGGATACTGTTCACCTTATTTTGTGCCGATAATGTCGAAAAGATTAGCCAGTTTACCTTCTCATCTTATTTTATTTAATTTTAAAAAATTATAATAATGCTACTATGTTATTTCATTTTACTCTTTTATTTTGATCTTTTATATATTTAATTTTTTTATATTTTTTCTTTTACTTACAAATTAAAAAAGTAATTATGAGTGTATTGATTTTTTTTATATATTTTTTTAAAAATGTTTAAAAATATTAAAAAAATATGAATAAGAAAAAAGAAAAATTAAAAATGAATAAGTCATAGATCAATGATTGCACTCACAACTGAAGTGATTATATAATATTATAAATAAATATATATATATATATATTTATAAAAGAAACGAATTTCATGCATGCATGGAAGCATTCCACACATTGTACAAGCGGAAGGAAGTTGGTGCTAATAACTATGAGTTGGAACAACGAAGTCCAAGGGCAGCTACCAAAATCATTGACCAATTGTACGTACGAACGATGGTAGATCAGGTTCAAGATCTCTAGCTTTGGTCCCACTTTCCCTTCATTTTCTTTGGTTTAATTCAAGTCATCAAACAAACTTTGAATTCTACTCGTCGAATTCAAGTAGGCCGGAAGACTATATATAGTGTTTTCATGTAACTCGTTATCAAGGCAACCATTCCTCAAGAACATACGTCAGAAACTAGCTCACAGACCATGGTGGAACAACCAAAGGTATTACCAGAATTTGAAGCCTCCGGAAAACAATCCTGCAAGCACAAATCATAACATTACACCTGTCCTAGCTCTAGAATATTCTTGCATAACCGAATGAATGATATGAACGGTGTGATCAAAGATTGTGATTGGCCTTTTCTCTTTCTGAAAGTTTGTATAAATATGCTGAGGAAATGTAATATCGGTGGCGTACAAAAACTGGAAAACAGAAATGAAAGCACAAATGGTCCTTAAGGCATTTTATCCAATTACTGTCGTACACTCCTTTTCTTCTTTGAAATTCATTTCTGTTTTCACTCATGTGTTCCCATGTAACTCCTCGATTATGTTTGAAAATGTGTTTCCATGACTTTACTGTGTTTTCATGTAGCTTGTGTTGTCCGAGAAATTTGGAAATCGGCCCAAGTGCAACAGACCAGTCTATAAAAACAGAGAAGCTTTAAGATTCTATGCATCAAATAGATCAACAATATGAGTTCATCGCTTTTCCCGTTCATGTTAATGCGTTTGCTTTTATTTTTCTCGCTGCTCCATATACTTATGCTCGCTTATGCTTCTCCTTTCATGGAAATCCTTTGCCGGGATGATGAGAGCGCGGCCTTGCTGCAATTCAAGGAAAGCTTTGTCATCATTAATCAATCCAAATCTCACGATCCTTCTGCTTATCCAAAGGTCTCATCTTGGACACTGGAAGGAGACAATCCTGATTGCTGCTTATGGCATGGAGTTGAGTGCGATGAAGACACAGGTCATGTCATTGGCCTCGACCTCAGTAGCGGTCGTCTCTATGGTTCTCTTGCTCCCAACAGCAGCCTTTTCCGCCTTGCTCACCTTCAAAGGCTTAATCTCGCCTACAATCACTTTAACTACTCCCAAATCCCGTCCCAGCTAAGTAATCTTTCAAGACTCGCGTATCTCAATCTCTCTGCTTCTATGTTTTCGGGTAAGATCTCATCATCAATTGGAAACCTCATCCAACTCTCCGTTCTAGATCTCTCCATTAATCAATTGATAGGTCGAATCCCGTTTGGACTTGGAAATCTAACACAACTGAGTTACCTTTCTGTACGCCATAATCTACTCAACGGAGAAATTCCTTTCCCTCTAATGAATCTCACAAAGTTAACTTCATTAGAACTTGGGAACAACAACCTTCGAGGTCGAATTCCAGATTCAATCTTTAATCTCAAGAATCTTAAATACCTTGATCTTGGTAGGAACAGCTTTAGTGGCACTGTGGAGCTTGGCAAGTTTGTTAAGCTCAAATATTTAACAGTTTTGCGTCTATCGAATAATCAAATATCTGTACTTATTGAAGATGCCAGTGCCAATGCGAGTCTGCCAAAGTTTCAGTTTTTGGGATTATCTTCGTGCAACTTGAACAAGTTTCCAGATTTCGTAAAAAATCAAGATCGATTAGTGTGTTTAGATCTGTCCAACAACAACATCCATGGCATGGTACCGGAATGGATCTGGGACACGAGCAAATTGAGTCTTCAGTTTCTTTGCCTTTCGAAAAACTTTCTAACAAGCTTAGGTCAACATCCAATGCCTCTTCCAAGGACTCGTCTTGTTGGTTTAGACCTCAGGTCCAATTTGCTTCAAGGGTCACTTCCCATTCCACCAGCCACCATTTCTTATTATTATGTTTCAAACAACTCACTGACTGGAAATATTTCGGAATTGATTTGCATTCTCACTTCTATTCGAGTCCTTGATTTGGCAAATAACAACTTGAGTGGTTCACTTCCTAGATGTATGCAAAACTTTGGTGCTTCTCTCGTAGTGATTGACCTGGGAAGGAACAAATTTCAAGGAAGCATTCCACAAACATGGACACAAGGAACCAAGTTAAGGATAATCAATTTCAGACAGAACAGATTCCAAGGACAGTTACCAAGATCTTTGGCCAAGTGTACGATGTTGGAGGTTGCTGACTTCAGTAACAACAAATTGCATGATATATTTCCCTCTTGGTTGGAAAATCTTCCAAATCTAAAGGTTCTCAATTTGCGCTCAAACAACTTCCACGGTCAGATTAAGACAGGAGCATCAAAAGCTGGCTATAAGTTTCCCAACTTGCGAGTCATTGACCTTTCCCACAATGGTTTTACTGGGAAACTGCCATTAGAAATTTTTGGAAATTGGAAGCAGCCTCGTGAAGTTGCTAATTCAGATATTTTGTCATATATCCAAGTAAACTCATCTGTCGTACCACAAAGATATTTGTGTAATTCTTGGCTCTATGATTATAATTACACCATGACAATGACAAGGAAGGGAATCGCTGTCTTTTACGAGAAGGTCCAAGAATTATTCAAAGCCATTGATATCTCGAGCAACAGATTTGGTGGAGAGATTCCAGAATCCATTGAAAATTTAAGGGGGTTTCATTTGCTCAGTCTTTCTAATAATGTTCTCACGGGCCACATCCCACCATCATTAGCAAATCTTACAGAGCTGGAATCATTAGACCTTTCTGAAAACAACTTCTCTGGGAAGATCCCACAGCAACTAACACAGCTCACCTTCTTGGGATTTTTCAATGTTTCAAACAATCTTCTCACAGGACCTATTCCACACGGGAACCAGTTTGGTACATTTGGAAACAATTCATACGGGGGGAATTCAGGGCTATGTGGGAGACCTCTCTCAAAGGATTGTGAGGATTTTAATGCTTCGCCAGCACCTCCTTCAATATCTGTTGATCAAAGTCAAGAATCGGGATCTCCATTTCAATTTGGTTGGGAAATTGTTGTGGTAGCACTGGTAGGTTATGCATTTGGACTAGTTGTTGGAGTGACAATTGGGCATATTGTGATTACAAGAAAACGTGATTGGTTCATGAACATCTTTGGAATAAAGCAGCTGGCAAGATGAAGGATGATCTGTGGGATGTCTAATTCCCTCCTTTTAACCTCTTTTTTTTTTTTTTAAGCGGTTGCATGATCTTGAGTGTAATCATGTGTTCGCTCGTTTTAAGTAGAGAAATATTTTAGCCATAAATTGATTACATAAGAGTAATTCTATAAATTGATGTGGTTTATCAGATTGTGAAGTTACTTTTTATAAAATAGATCTGACGGATCACATAAAGTTACGCCAATTTATGGTATTATTTTTATGTAATCTCTTAATTTGTAAATGTAGTGCTCCTTAACTAATATTAGTTCAGGCAGGTTTTATATATAATTTCCTGTGTAAAATTTCTAATTAATGAAATCCTGTTAGAAGTTTTACAAATATTAATTGACGTCCCACTTGCACGTTCTCCCTCAATCAATCTCAGTAACGTTTATTTTCAAAAATCTTGCATTCCATGTTAAGATCTGGAACTCAAAAGGCCAGACCAGCTAACTAAACCACTTGGAAACTGTGAAAAAAAACCACTTGAAAATTTAATCCACCTTCAAAATCTTCATTTATTAACGGTTAAGTACCCGTCTTGATCATATGATTCATATCTGGCTTTGGTTATTTAAAGAAAAAGAAAATATACCATGGGTTTCAACTTGAAGAAGTTAGCAATAAATTAACATAAAACAATCAAATTGATTCTTTCATGATCAACCTGTCATCCACAACCTAAAAGGCACGCAATGTCAGCGACAATAGATACCCGATCTTTGCCTCTATCCATGTCAACTTAGGACCACTTGTACAATATTTATTCTCACGTTGCTTACAATAACAACCAAAATTCAGATTAAATATTAGAAGGAAAAAAAGAAGAAGATGGAGGTGCATTTTGACACAAGGATGGAAGAATTATTTTCCTTCAAAATACAAAACTTGCTGAGTGCGTCTAAAGCATCAATGCGTTGCTCTCATGTGGTTAGCACTGGGTAACACTACTATTGTGTGTCTGTTCTTATATTCCAATTTATGTGTATTGTGAAACTTTTTAGCTTATAAACCATTAAAAGTTTGCTTATCTTTCCAATGTGGGACTAATAAAAAATCACATTGGAGAAAAATTTCAAAAGAAGTCAAAGTCAAATTAGAGTGAATTTTTGAAATAATCCAACAAGCTTTAGCCTTGATTTTTTATACCTCAATTCGGCTGGAGTTTTCATTGTTTTTATTGCAATTCTCTTCTTCTGTTTACATTCGATCTGCCTAGCTTCATGTGTATAATTAATTTGTTTTCTTCATGAGGCTTTGCATGCAATGGAAATGGTAAAACTATCAGGCATGCATATGACTTTACTGCAACAGCTAGCATAGTACAAATGAAATTGGTTGGGGGCCGGAGTGAGAGTGAAACTGTGAAATCCTTTGTGCGTTTCTTGTAATCTTTCAATCACCAATTTCTGTTCAGCAAGAATAGGGAACAGTGCTTTCTCAGATGTGTCCAACACACAAAACAACTCGCCATGGGCACCCGGCCTCCAAAATACTGTGTGGCCGGGGTAGCCCACATGAACGTACAGAAGCTTTTCTATATCTAATGTCAAGTCAACCCCAGTGTTTTAATAATAATAATAATAATAAAATCAGTGTCTTAATGACATTATATTACTTGTTTTCTGTTTCAAAGTACTTGGGGGTTTCCTTTCTACACCAAAACCCAACTCCATTAGACAGATGACTCTCATCATCATGTACTGCCTGATCGTCTTCTCAAATGTCATATATATATATATATATATATCTATATATATAATATTGTTGCTCCAGTGATATATGGTTTTCTTGACAAGTCAAATAAATAATGCTCAAAGCGAATTGTTTTCGCATGAACCAGAGATACGTGAATATCATGAGGAATAGTTGCAACGGAAGAGTCGGAATCGTGCATGTGAGGCGGTGCTGCATGGTAATTAAGCAGACAGCTAGAGACTAAACCTTCTTTTTCTCCTCCACACTAATGCAAACTTGATCCAACAAGTCATGAAAACACTAAAATTAAAACAGATAAGATAACTATTTGAAATGACTAACCAAGAATTATATACATAGAGTCGTTGTTCATTAATGATCAGCATGTATACCTTACAAGAGAAAACTTTGTTGCTTTGAATCTCAAACATCATGATCAGTATATATATGATGATCATGATTTATGGGTCTTTTTATCTTAAGTTTTTCTGGTTTGCAGATCAGAGAAAAGCTTCATTGCCAGAGTATGGAGATCAGAGGGAAATTTGAACAATATCTGTCCAAGACCCTAAGCCCGAAGCTGGATGGAGCCTGGGATTTATGTTTGGCATGTAGGTTCTACTACTAGCTAGGCGGCCTCTTGTACATAAACTAGATATGTGGTCCACCTGAGCTGTCGTGAGCATATATGCATTAGAAAGTATATTAATAGAATTAAAAGCCAATTAATATCCATGCACGTACGGCCAAACTATATATATATATATATAATATGCACTAGTCCCGACCCTGAATTAAGTCAGTGGTGTTCCACAACGGTCCTTAAAACGAAACTCTTTGAAACAAGTAAACAAGAGAAAACACCATAAGCAACAACAAAAACAAACAAATTCAGTACTTCACTCGAAAACAATATTTAAAAACAACACTAAAAACCATATTCATATAGCAGTAGTACTGGTTCCAGTTATTTGCCTTGGACCTTTTCCTTTGGTCCCTTCTCTTCCCCCGATACTCTCTCTCTCTCCACCCACAAAATCTATAGTCTGGATTACAGAGAAAAAGAAAGAAAAAAAACTCTTTCCCTCTCAGACTTCAGTACTCCAACAGAAAGTACAATAATATCATTACTCTCCCTCACAAGGTTTACACACACACACGACTCTCTCTCTCTCTGAACTTCAATCTAATCTAGCAAGCTCACCCAATCATGTTAACGGTGGCAGGGCACCGACCCCGACCGTCACCGCCTCACGAAGCCATGCAGCAAAAGAAAGCAGAAGACAGAGATCAGAAAAAACCCAAGTTCTTCATCAACGATCACGTAGACATCCTAATAGAGATCCTCAAGCACCTCGACGGAGCTTCCCTCTGCGTCGCCTCCTGCGTCTGCCGCCTCTGGTGCACCATTGCCCGCAACGACTCCCTCTGGGAGCACCTCTGCTTTCGCCAAGTTTCCTCGCCTCCCCCCTCCTCCGTACGACCCGTCGTCGTAGCTCTTGGAGGCTACAAGCGTTTATACATGGTCTGCGTCCTGCCCGTCCTGAGCCGACTCGGCCACTCGGACAGGGTCAGGCGGCGTACTGTCTGGACACGCGACGTGGTGCAGCTCTCCCTCTCTTTATTTTGCGTCGATTACTACGAGAGGAGACTGGGGGATGCCTCCGCTTCTTCGCTCAAGTTCCTCTGCAAGCCCGTGAACGTCTGATTTCGCTCTTTTCTCCGAAGGAAGGAATAATGGCCATTCCTCTTTTCTTCGGTACTATTACCAGTCGATTAATCCAAGAAGATATTATAATAATTATTTCTATTACCATTTTTAATTCGTTACATTCGTTATTGTATTGCTTTTATTTTTATCATCCAGTTTTTTGCTGTAAGTTCTTTTTCTAAAAATAATTTTTCTTGAGATATTGTATGTAATAAATGGATATGGACATGGCAGTACTGGAAGATTTGGAAACTTTAGTTTAGATGGCCAGGGCCAGCCTTGCTTTGATAGTGACGGTTCAGAGTGGTGGCAATAGTGGGCGAGTAAAATTCTCTTGCCTTTTGTCTCTATATATTGTAGACAAGATCAACTTTGTCTTTAGCCTCTAATTACTTGGTAGCAAAATCAAATGAATTATATAGTAGTATTCTCTTTTCATTCATATTTTATAAGAATATATATATATATATATGGAGGTGAATGAGTCTCTCTCTCTCTCTCTCTCTCTCTCTCTCTCTCTCTCTCTCTCAACTTTATTATATTATCATTATTACTTTGAATTGATCAATGCATTTCTTCGTTGGAGTTAATGTGGACAGTCATTAATTCTTTTTCGTTGATGTAGATATGTTGTTTATCTCATTATCAATATCTGTATTATTTTAATTTATTATCATAAAAGTCGCAGTTCACATTATCAAGAATGAAGAAATCACATGATGAATGAATATCCAGCTTCCTGGATATTGCTACATGGGGTCAAAGGACCAATCAGAATTAACACATGATCATACTTTAATGGTGATAATTATTATTTGTAAAATATTTTTGTTTTGATTATATATATATATGGTCTGTAAATGTCTAAAATGTCAAGGTGATCAATTGGCTTGCGTGCTATATAAAAACTAAACTAAGATATGGCCTCAAAATGCTGACTGGGACTGGACAGGTCACAGACAAGTGGTCCAACATGTATCTTATTATTGACTTGTTATGTTAAGTACTTTAAATCCCGTGTCTTCAAACCAGCAGTTAGCTGCTTGGTCCAATTTGGATCCTTTTTATAGCTTTAGGAGGCAGATTTATTCAAAAACTCGTACCTTCTGCAATAGAGTAATGATACAAACGCGGGTGCTGTTAACCACTAATTAATAAGCTCGCTCTCTCTCTCTCTCTCTCTCCCCAGTTGATGGTGATTTAATGGCATATATTGTACGATAAGATAATGGTGTCAAGAATGTCATGATCTTTTCATCCTCACAATGTGACTCATGAAATCCCACTCTCGATCTGCCCCCCACATAATGATCCTATACAAGACATGATCCTATACATTGTAAGTAAAAATGTATGGTCCTAATATTTTGTTTATGCAGCTGACTTTTTGAGGCAGTACCGCGCGCGGTAGGTTTAGGTTGAAGACATCAGATCCAACAACCTATATTATACTTTAGCACAGCACTAACCAATTCTAACTATATATTCTTTGCTTAATCCACAGGGTACCTTGGAGACACCAAATACAAAAAGAAAAACAATAGATATAACAAATGTAGCAGAATCCGATGTGTAGCTTTAGCTTTTTTACAAGTATAGAAAAAGAACAAAAACTGATCTTGCTTGAAACATAAATATGGAACCATGCTGCATGTTGATCACTTTGAAGCAAGTATCTATACCCAATTTCCTAACTAATTAATTGTAGCGTATACATAGAAACATGTATTACAAAATTAAGGAACTTTTCTTCAAGAAGTTTGCTCTTAAGGAACTCTATCTTGTACCTCTTATATATAATATAGTTATATATAAAGACATTCGAACTTACTGATCTTTATGTTAAGAACTCCAATAGATAAATCATGTGATAATTGATCCTTTGCTTATATGCTTGGTAAAGAAATAAAAATAAAAGGAGAGTTAATGATTTTTTAAAAAAGAAGAATAATAACAGTTATTCTTTATCTTCTGCTAATAAAGCACTCTAATTTTCAAAAAATAAGTAAATATTAATGGAATGAAGCTTAATCATAGATTCCACTTCTACCCACTACCACCCTTAAAGAAAAAGGAAAAAAAATTAAATAAAAAATAAAAATAAAAATCCTCCAAGGCCATAACGCACCAGAGCGCACATTAGCAACAACCCACCATTAAATCCCATTAACACGACGTTTACTCCCACTGAAAAAATCACCACTTTTTATTTTTTTTATTACCACAAAAATCACTTATTTCCCTCTCGCTACATTTTCCGATCGCCGATCAGACGGCACCTCCAACTCCTCCCCGGAACCGGATCCACTCTCCGACCCGGATCCGTAAACCCCATCAACCCGCTTCCCCCCCACTGCCCGATTCTCTATAGCACAAAGCCCTAACCTTTCCCATGTGTATGTGCGTGTGTTTAAAAATATGGGGTCTCTGTATCTGTGTTGCTACAGTAGGATTCACTAGTAGCTCATCTTGATTTTTGCTGTTACTCGAGCTCCCAAGTACACGTGGCGATCTGGGTCGCCTTCACCTCCATTTGCTGCTCAAACTTCAGTGAGTTCCGGAATTCTTTTTAACTTTTTTTTCTTCAATTTGTGCGCTAATTGTTGCTGTGAAGTTTAATTTATTATTTAGTTATCGTTTCTTGAGCTAAATATGGGTTTAATATGTAGTTGTCTTGGGGTTTGGGTGTTGAATCCGGATCGTTGTGCATTGAATCTGGGCGGATTAAGTACGATTGGGTCTTTAGTATGGGAATCGAGCTGATTTGTGTGCTTTTAGTTGGGTTTCAAGTAGTGGGGTTTGGATTTTGGAGCTGAGAATGCTTGTTAGCTGAGGAAAATAAATGGAAATGGGATTTTGAAGATGTCTTACTTGAACGTTGTACACATGCTAAGAAAAACAGTGAGTCAACTCTGGATAATTATTGTAAAGTGTTTCATGTACTATCGTCAATTCGCTTACTTGGATCAAAGAATGAGATATTTAATGGTGTGATTTGATTTTCTTTTCTTTTTGCTCAGTTCTCGGTAAATAATTAAATTCTCTAAGTGAAGATTGAAATTTATTTGGCCTGAGTTGAAAGCATGACAAAGAGTTTCTAATTTTGGTTTCTATCGTGTTTTTCAAAATGAATAATGTATAAATTTGGTAGACTACAATTCTAATGTAGACAGCTGTAGAAACTTGATATCAATGGAAACCTAAACATTTTTATCAAATATTTGCAGACACATGAAAATTATGTTAGATCCAAGAATTGGGCTTTGGCACAGTTAATTATGTTGGGCTGGCCGTAGCATTTGTTTCAAGGGTTTGGTTTTGAAGTGATTTTAGTTCCTACATGGAAGCAAACGTAGAGGAGGCTCTTAAGGCGAAAGTGATAGCCGAGAAGCGATTTGCAGAGAAAGACTTTGCAGGTGCGAAGAATTATGCGTTAAAGGCTAAAACACTGTGTCCTGGACTGGACGGCATATCCCAAATGGTGACCACATTTGAAGTTTACATTGCATCTGAGGCTAAATGCAATGGCGAATTGGATTATTATTCTATTCTTGGGTTGAAACCTTTTGCTGATAAAGATGCAGTTAAGAAACAGTACAAGAAGATGGCAGTATTGCTCCACCCTGATAAGAACAAATGTGTGGGAGCTGATGGGGCATTCAGACTTGTTTCTGAAGCATGGACTCTACTGTCTGATCGATCTAAGAGAAGCTCTTATGATCTCAAGAGAAACAAGCAATTATCATCTGTGGTTAACCAGACAAACATATCTTCAATTCATGCTACAGGGGTTACAGGTTTCAACAATTGTTCCAATTCCCTGAATTCTCTTGGAAGAACTGACACTTTCTGGACAGTTTGCACCTCTTGTAAAGTTCAGTACGAGTATCTGCGGAAGTATGTGAATAAGAGACTTTCTTGTAAGAACTGTCGTGGTATTTTCATTGCTGTGGAAACTGGGACAGCCCCAGCAAATGGTTCTTTCCCTTATAGTCCTTGGTCACATGTGCCTGGTAATGGGTATGGAAGTCATGGGTTTGATAGAGTGACATATATCCCGGGAAATGCTGCCTTTGTTCCAGGAAATGGGGTCTCAGGATTTCACTCTGGGCATGGATATGAATATGTTTCAAATGTGTCCTTCCAATGGAGCTCTTTCTCTGGAACTTCGTCTGGAACGGTGGGTCCTATTGGACCGTCCACCATATCCACTGATGTCTACCAGGCTAATGGAAATGTTAGTAGGGCAAGACCAAAGGCTAAATCAGGAGCCGACAGAAAACATGCATTGGAAAAGGCTGTTGCTAAAATAGACTCACCAGGTAGCTGCAATGAACTTCCAGGATCTAAGGCTGGTAGAGCTGAAAAGAAAAGGAAGGTGTTCGTGGGAGCCAGTATTAGAAATGGGTACGAAGACGAGGGACTAAAATCTGCTTCAGAAGCAAGATTGGCTGATGGAAATGCTAGTAATGGACATGATCCCAAGCTTAACAATCCAAGTGAACTTCCAACTAGGCGTTCCTCTATTGCACCTGCATTTGATGCTAGGAAGTTGTTGATCGAAAAGGCAAGGACAGAAATTCAGAAGAAATTGAAAGAGATGAAGTTGGTGGCAGGGGCAGCTGCTGCAGTTAAGGAGAATGCAAAAGCACAGACACAACTTGATCAATCCGAAGGGACTGGAGATGCACCTAAAATAGCTGATTTAGGCCATTCTGCTCAGCAGTTAGAGCTGAAGAAAACCAGACCAATCTCACTAACAGTCCCTGACCCTGACTTCCATGATTTTGACAAAGATAGATCAGAGGAATGCTTCAAGCCTAAACAAATATGGGCTTTATATGATGAAGAGGATGGTATGCCTCGCTTGTACTGTCTGATCCGTGAGGTCATCTCAGTTGAACCATTTAAGATTCATATTACTTACTTGAACTCTAAAACTGATAGTGAGTTTGGGTTAGTGAACTGGCTGGATTGTGGGTTTACAAAGTCTTGTGGAAATTTTAGAGCGTCCAACTCGGATGTTGTTGACCAAGTTAACGTTTTCTCTCATGTTCTTAGCCGGGAGAAAGCTGGTAGGGGAGGTTGCGTACGGATATACCCCAGAAGCGGAGATATTTGGGCTGTTTATCGGAACTGGTCACCACACTGGAATAGATCAACCCCAGATGAAGTGAGGCACCAATATGAAATGGTGGAGGTTCTTGATGATTACTCAGAAGAGCTTGGCGTTTGCGTAACTCCCCTTGTGAAATTGGCTGGATTCAAGACGGTATATGGAAGAAATTCGGACAAAAGTGCCATTCGATGGATTCCAAGAAGAGAGATGTTACGCTTTTCACACCAGGTGCCATTTTGTCCACTTAAGGAAGATGGTAATAATTTGCCAGGTAAGTGTTGGGATCTGGACCCGGCTGCAACTCCAGACGAGCTGCTTCATGCTGCGACAGCTACTGGAGCAAATGCATAACGTACCAGTCAAGGAGGAAAGGAAGATCAGTTTGGAGTTCATTTTAGCATTCTTTAGACAAAATTTAGATTTAACTGTACAAATATGTCTCTCACACATGGTTAGAGGCCAATGCAACATTAACCCCAGATGGTTTTAGGGGGTGCAGTGTTTTACGGAGTGAAACGTGTGTCAAGAATATTGTTAATTCTAATGACTGTTGTTTACAAAAATTTATTGTCAATGGACAATAATAGCTGTAACACTTGATGACTTGCATTGCAAAATCATTATCTCATCTGTTTTCATCTTGTGTAAGAATCGCGAGGTGGTGAAATGCAACAAAATTCCGAACTGCACTTCTGTTTAATGTATCGTTCACACTAAGAACTCAAATCAGCTTGGAGTCAAGCCAGCCATTAAAGGCCTTGCTTTTATCAGCACAGGTTTCTCCTGTACAACGAATGAAAGAAGGATCATGGACTGGGCTCAATCAGGTTGCTTCCATAATCAATCCTTGATTTTGATTCTAAGGCTTGGTTACACGGATAAAAGAACCCCGACAAAACTATAAAACTCCAACGCAAGCAAAGCAAGAAGAAGCATAATTTTATGAGTCCACAACCATGGTAATATTAATACCACTACCTATCTTCTCTTCCTCCTAAGTACTTCATTTTTACTTATGCAAGTTATTTTTGCTTTTGGTAAGATTTGTGCGACAATAGATATATTCACGTACATGTTAATGTTTTGAGCTAATGGATTCGTCTGAGAAGATCCCATCTTTTATTGACAGAAAGCATGAGGAGTGGCAGCACTTGGGTTGGCACATATCCCATGTCTTCAAGTCCAACTTACAAAGAGGTGTATATTTTCCTCTTGCTATTGCCTTTTTGTTCCTTTTTCTATTTTCCTTGTGTTTCATTGATTACCCATTTTTTATTCTAGTCCAAATTTCATGGAAGACTTTGCCATTTTGGGTAGTTTTTTATGTTTCAATGTTTCGTTTTTCCTGTTCTGCTTATGATACCGTCCGTAAGTTGAGAAGGTTGGTAAACAGCCTCTTTATACCATTTGGTTCACACAGCTGCTTTGGTTGCTATCCCCTGTTACTGAAAGCCCCAACATTGTGAGGTTCCCTTTCCCAGTATTATTTGTTTTCAGATCCAAGGCCTCCTTTGGACGATGAGATAGGAATATGTGAACAGTAATAAAATGATTTGAGTTAAAATATTTTATTGAATTTTGGAAAAAAAGAAACAAGTTGAAAAAAATAATTACAAAATTAAAATATTGTTAAAACATAATTTTTTAATATAATTTTTATTTTAGTATTTGAAAAAATTGAATTGTGTTTTGTGTTTTGTTTGAATGTTTGATAGTTATAATGATTAGATGAAAAAGTTAAAGATTTGAAATTAAAAAATGTTTGTGTTTTGAGTGATGTTTGAGAAGTAAATGAGATAAGATGAGATGTGATGGGTGGATAATTGAGATAGCCATCCAAATTAGTGATCTTTTGGATTTTGGAAACAAATTTGCTCAAAATGTAAAGCTCATAGGTTTTTCAGATATATAGTTTTCCTAAACATTTTGCACTTGCTTACCCAGAAGCCCAAAGGAATGGTAGTCTTGAACGGTGAGAGAGCTTGCCATTTGCCTGTTAGGAGTATGAGAATATTGAGACAGATATAACATCCAAGTACAATGTCTGATTCAGTTTGTATCTGACCAAATGACTCAGCCCATTTCAAGCTGGTTAATTTTAATGCTCTGAATCGTGAACAGTACA
>QEOT01000722.1:0-13443 GCA_003123785.1 Pterocarya stenoptera
CATTAATATTAAGATATGATCAACAGGAAGCAACAAAGTTAATTACTCATGAAAACCCCATTGAAACCTGAAAAAAAGGCTTTGAATTAAGCAAAAAAAAAAAAAATAGCAATACCATTAAATTAAAAGCATCCCATTTTATTATTATATTTTATATAAATACATAAATATATTGTGCAATACCAAAAATGATTCCAGTAACTGGAATCTGGAAAGGGAAAAAATATATGTAATGATTCCAGTAATGGGCAAACAAGATCGATCAATGGAGTTTTTCCTTTGAGATCTGTAGAGAATATATATTTTGAGAGACTTACGGACAAAAATCCTAAAACACCCAAAAGTCACAACCAAACCCTAAAACACAAAAATCCCTAAACACATAAACAAAATCCAAAGACTAAAGACAGAGTATAGAGAGAGAGAGATGATCATATCGATAATGGCGACATTTATGGGGGCAACCTCTCACTGGCGGAAACAGAATGATTGAGAGACTTGAGGGCAAAATGAGATGGTGACTGTGAGATCGAGAGACTTGATAGGGATGGAATTGAGCGATTGAACACTGAACAGAAGAGTGTGCTCAGTGAAGACTGAAGAGTGAGAAGTCGAGAGTTGAAGACGACGAAGTGTTGTATTCGTGAAGAGTCTGAGACTGAAGAACAAAAAAAATGACTTGGCTTGGCATCGTTTTGTGAAAATCCGGTTATCAAACTGGATAATCGGGTATATAAACCGGATCCGGATTTATTTCACCCACCCGGATGTAATCCGAGCGGATAACTACCCAGCTGTACTCGGATTTCCAGTTTTCGAACCGGATCAAAAAAAAAATCCAGTCCGGTTGCACACCCTTAGTGCTTTTAAAGCCTTAAACAGATATAGCTTTCATCCCCCATCGATCTAATTGCTATCAACTCTGTAAAGCCCATGAAAACCAGTTTCTGATGCTAGCACTGAAAATCTGTGAAACTACATATGCATGTCTTCTTCTCCTCCTCCTCCTCTTCTTTTTCTGACAAACCCTCCTCCTCTTCCTCTTTTTCAGACAAACCCCCTTAATTTAATATAGATAACCCTGTTAGGTTTAAGTTCTAGATTCTACCATGTTTCTTCTTCATCTTGGGCTTGAAAGATGTTGGGAAAACAAGACTCGGGAAATCAAAACGTTTTAAGGGGTCCTTATTGATGCACATGCAAACTCCATGGAGCACTTTCTCGTGAATCTATAATTGCATCACGGTAAAGCATTAAAAAACCTATATGGCCAAGCATGTGAATACCCGAATCTTTCACATGGAAATCTTCATCGAAGTATGTCACAATAAAATATATATAGACGATAAAACTCACTGGGATTTAGTCCAGATGCAAGCTGGACAACATAAATCTTGACAGTAGTTTACACAGATTACACAAACACCCATTTAAATATCAGAAACCCAGGTGGATAATAAACCAGAGTGGATCGAACATCATGGAAAATAACGAATGAGAAAGAGATATCCCCCCATAATTTAATATGGTAAATAAAACAAATGGTAGTAGTAGCAGTAGTATCAGGCTTCAGGAATCAATCATATATCTCTGTCTCGCTTGCACTCTGGTGAGATAGAAGGGTATCTGACTCTGTCAGTGCAGTAGTTGTAAATGGTGTATTTGGTACGGACCCACTGCAGGCGTCTGTACTGATAAGCGTCAAGGTCTTGGAACTCCTTCTGATCCCACCATCTTTTGCCCTGAGTGGCGCAGAACTTAGCCTCCACCGACGCCTCGCAGCCGTCGATGTGGAAGCTCTTGTAGGCGGCGATGAAGGGTGCCTTGGACCAGTCTGTCTTCTCGAGGCCGCCCCTTGTTGCCCAGTCATCGGCGTTCCAGAGGCTGGAGTAGATCTTCATGGGTTGGTTGAATGGGAATCTCAGTCCCAAATCTTTGCAGTTCTTGAACACCCTTATGGGTACGTCGTCCACAAAGAACCTGACACAACGAAAAAGTACAGCATTATCTCTTCCATTCCCCAATGTCCACATGCAGACAAATCAGTGTCTACTTTTGAAAAAAGGTACTGAATCTCTCCCGAATCTCATAATTGATTTCGAAAGACTTCTGTCGGCATCTACGGTTTACAAAAGTAAGGCCCCATGATGAAACCAATCCTCGTTCCTGGTGACCAGAGTTGACACTAATGGGACACACCGACTTCATTAGTCGTTTATTTGTTTGATTTATGTTCCTGTTTGGTCGGAAAATTCTGTTTACATACGTGACAACCGTATATTCCATGATTGCGGCCAACTATTGGATGTTGATGCATATGAATTACGAAATATAATCTATTTATCCTCGGTTAGAGTTTAAAGAATCTGTGAGACTGGATTCAAAAAAAGAAAGAATCTCTAGTCAAGGGTAGGAGCTTCGTCAAGGTAATTTTTTTCTCTCTTTCAGGAAATATTCAAGGAAATAGAGGGTCATCATAAATTTCATCTGATAATTTGTTGATCATGGGTTATAGCCTATAGGGATGAAAAATAATTATAGGTCAATTAACGATTTTGGGTAAGAAGAATCTGCTTATAGCATTAGTCATCAATATCATCAACTAAAAGGAAACCACCCCCCTCATCTAGAGCCAGAAATGTTAATGAAAATCTACTCCAAAGAGCGCAAGCAAAAATAATCATCTGTTATGTCAAACAATGAACTAGGTTCCCAAGAAAAAAAGCAGTTTGAGATTGTGAGAGTTGAGAAAATTTGTTCAGTCCTCTTCTTCTCCCTTTTTCTTTATGAACACTTGGATACGAGAATCATAAACTAAAAATTTGATTATGTATTTTCCAAAACAAATGCAGAAAGAGAGGAAGAAGAAAAACAACTTCCCCCAAAAAAGGAAGAAATAAATAAAAAAAGGAACTTACACAATCTGATACAGATTCCAAAGAACGGAGTAGGAGTGGTAAGCTTGGGTTGGGTCAAACCAAAGATAAATCCTCTGTTCTCTGTCGCCCTTCCCTCCTGTGAAGACATTTGTCTGTAAAATGTAAGGCTGCCCCGTCCTGTTCCCTAAGAACTCGAAGTCTATTTCATCATGCTCCGAGTTTTGAGATGATAGCTGTAGCATAAACATCAAAGATCAGTACTGTACGAAAACAGGATTTGGGGACACTAAGAAGAAAAGCCCAAAGGAGCGTAAAAATCTCGACTTTTTGAAAATCAAGCGAGTAAAATCCCACCTAAACTGGGGTCGTTGGCCACAATTTTGCGACCACTGAAATTTCTTTTTCTTTTTTTTTTCGGTCTTTCTATCGGATAAACTTCCCATGACAATTGATACCATATCACTATAACCGAAGTGTATTGAAAGATGAGAAACAAATCAGATGAGAATCACTCACATAGAAGGCAGTAACTGTTCCGGCAGAATCCCCAGGAACCAACTTGATTTGCATACTGAAGTGACCGAACAGGTAAGAACCCTTGGATTGGAAACCAGTACCTTTAAGAATCAAACATGTGTTGGTGGAAAATATGAGCGACAGGAGCTTAAGATGAGACATGCACAAGCATTTATTCTATGAGCAGATGTCATTAGTCTACTTCTCTAATTCTTAGTACCTGTGTATTTGTCAAGATGGAGCTGAATCTCAGAGCCTCCATTGAAGTACTTAATGTGATCAAAAGCCCATGTGGGCACGTAGTTTCTACCAAATGGCACATCAACAGGCTTCCTCGGAGGAGCTCCCATGGTTCCGGGGACAATAAATAAGAAACCCAGTAACAGAGTGCACACATAAGAACCCATTTTTCTACAAACAAAAAAATCAAACAAAACTGAGCTTATTTCATTTTAAAAAAAAAAAAGCATTACTGAGATATCTCTAATAACAAAATAAGCGAATGGACAAATGAGACCGTTTATTCTTCTTCTGAAGCATTACCAGCGAGAAAGAGAGAGAGGAAGAGAGAGACGTAGAGAATGTGATGAGGAAAAGTGGAGGAGGAGAAGCCCTTTTTGTAGGCTCTCGATTTTATCTGATATACTGTGTTTGATGGGTCCTCTTGGACAACATTTCTAATCCATGAACAATGAAATAATCCTTAACTATTATAATAATAATAACAATAATGATGATAATAATAATGGTGTTAAAGAGCTTTTATCAATGGCGGTGGTGACTGTTGCAGGCTTCTACTTACTTCTTTTCTTTTCTTTTCTTTTCTTTTTCTTTTCCTTTTTCATTTTGTTAATCTGAGCTGAGGTGTTCTGGTGTTACGAACTCTGTTTTTCTTTAGGCACGTAAAAATATTGACAAATCGAGGAGGGTGCAGTCTCTCTCAGTTAAGGTCATGGTCACATGAGAGCGTCGGCCATCACCCATTGCTACAACGAGTCGCATAGCGGTGAAAACTCCCCCGGGTCCCCTTTGTTTACTTGCTTATGCCCGGTGCCCCCACCCGTTCCACTTTTAAAGATCTGCACCTTCTTTTACCTTTTGTCTTTTTATGTACGTGTTTGTGTCTCTGTTTTTCTCCTTCAGCACAGCTCACGGGTATGGCAATAAAAGGCATTTTCCCCACATTCAAAGAACGGCATTCTACATCACTGGTCATCCATTCCATACAAACCGATCAAAATAGTAAAAACAATTTGTTTGAGTACAAAGACTCGATTGCAATCAGTCCAAGATGTGTATTATTTGTTTTTTAGTTCTCAGTAACAAAATAAATTGAAAAGCCATGGTGATGCACAACTACCCACCAGCCACTCTTTACATTACCCATAAATTTCGTTGGAAATAGCCATTTATGAGGGGGAGTCTATGTTCATGGTCCAGAAAACAAACATTTAAGTGTGTTCAATTTGAGATGTACGTGCAATTTAATAAATTTTAAATAAATTAACTTACTTAGGATAATGTACAAAAATATTAGAGAAAATCTACGTGGATGGATGTGCACAGGTTGATTGTATAGACCAATAGTCAATAGAGACCAAAAAGTTCATCTAGAAAGAATCAGGAGGGTTCAAAAGGGTAGGTAGTAAGGTGGGGGTCCAGAGAACATTCAACATGTGGCTGGTCTGCAAAATGCATACCAGCAGCGTCAACCTGAGCACATGCCCCTTGAATGCTCTGCAATCTGCATAAAACCATCGAAATTATAAGCTGCTATACCGTATCTGAAAGAGAGAAAGATACAGATGTATAAAGAAAAGAGAGGGCAATGGTCCATTCCTTCTGGTGGACGTGAATAATTGTGATGGGATATCGTCATTAGGAGGGTTTGCTTTGCTAGCTAAGAGAAGCTAGGCTAGTTGCTAACTGCTTCTGAACTGGCCACGTGTCCTGTGTTCCAGTTCCAGCTCTATCCAACCTGCCCATTTTTATTCTCTTAATCCACAGCTCCAGATTCTTGGCAGATTTTTATTCTTCTTAAACGCCCTCTCTCCCTCTCTCTCTCTCTCTCTCCTTTCTCTTAATTTTGTCATTTTCCATTGATTAATTTTTCCACTGTTCCCTGGTTGCCGACTCTATTTGATGATATTAATTGTTATATTTTTTTAAGTTAATGATAAACCCATTTTGTGGGATCTTTCAAAAGTAAAACCATTTCTAAAGTTGAAACGATCTTTTCAAGCATATTAGTTAGGAGGACATCTACAAGACTGCCCACCAAAGATGTCTAAGGGTTGAAGCCCCATTATTTGCAAATTAGTGGCAACATAAAGAAATCCTTGCCCTCCCACCAGCTTCTGAACCAGCAAAAACATGTGGCATTAATGTCATGACAGGTTTCCACCGGTAATTTGTGCATAAGATTAGGCTAAAATCATCTTCCAAAATCTTCCAAGAGGGCCCTGCCCTTCCCGGAGATTATTTGTTATTAGCTGTCAAATTTGTGAACGTGTCCCAAAATGATCATTTTCATATCAGGATTTTGGGGTTATGCTCATTGCTGTACATGCACCTGCTGCTGCTGCCGCCTTGCTGCGTCAGTCATTGGATGGCAGTCTGGGGTCAGGGTTTCAAATCTGAAAATCAATCCAAATCCATTGCATGCGGCCGGTCGATTAATGCAGAGGCTTTGAATGCTTCATCTGGAGTAGATGTACAGTACGCATAAAGGCTTTTCTTTTTCCAACTTTCAAAGAGACTAAAGCCTTGAATCAAGCAGCGTCTGCTTCGGTTTTGGGCATTCCCAAAATCCAAACATACATGTCTGGTTTTTAGTGAACTGGCCGTTTCTCGTGAGGTCACACTCACACTCTGGTTATTCCACATGTAAGCATCCAGAATTAGGCCTTGAAATGTGTATATTAACGTTTCTCCCCTGGCCATATCTGATGAAAATACAAGACATGAAATTATATGCATGTTTTTATTTATTTAAAAAATGAGATGCGGTACATTAATTTTATTAATAATCTTAGTTTAAAGAAAGAAACTCGTGGTTCAAAAAAAAAAACCTTATCTTAGAGCCGTTAGTTTTGCATATGCATTAGTGCATTTGCATGTTTTTATCTAAAATACAATTACAACTTCCATTATTAATTTTTAATCTATTTCAAAATTCTCTCTGATGTTTATTTTATTATTTAAAATTTCATAAAATTGCTTACATGACATAATTTGATTTAAAAAAATAATTTTAAAATTTAAATCTTACAAACTAAATCTTAACATTTAAGTTATGTGAATAATGTACTTCACATACCAACTTGATAATAGAATAGTTATTAGGGGTGGAAAGCGGGGTCCCGCCCTCGCTGCCCCGCCCCTGTATGGCGGGGCGGATCACCCCATCCGACAGATGCGGGGGGCGGGGCCACCCGCCTGCATCTGCCACCAAAACCGGGGACGGGGGCTGATAGGGGTGTCCCCCGTCCCGGATTTATCTCGTCCCGCCTTGGGTTATATATATAAATTATATAATTACATATATTTTAAAAAAAATAACCCAGGCATGAAACGACGCCGTTTCATGCCTGGGATTAATTCCCCCGAACCCCCTCCCACACGAGTCCTTCGACTATTTCAAAATCCTCTCTCTCGACTCTCAGTTTCTCACTCTATGAATCTGTCGTCGTTACGGGTGGTCCCTCTTTGCAATCTCCGTCGCGATCACCGTAACCCGTGACTCTGTCTTCATCTCTATCATCGAAGGTAAGAAACCCGAAATTTAAAATTTAATTTTTTGTGATTTATATGTTATGGAATGGAGATTAGAGGAAGGATGGAGTTTAATCGGAGATAGAGAATGGGATTTTGTGAATTGTGTGCTGTGGAGACTTGATTGTGCATGTGATTTGAATTTTTTATGGTTGATCATTGATGAATCTGTCCAGTGTCTTGTCCGTGTATTTTTTAGGATATTTTTTATTTGCATAATGTGTGTGAATAATGAGTTCATTTGTGTCTAATTAATTCGGATTGGAACCCTAAATTAATTTAGGGTTCCAATCTATCTTTAATACCTATTTGTAATGAAATTCAAATTTTTCGATGCAATATGACTTTGTATTAGACTTACTATTGCTATAGTTTGCACAATTTCTCCCTTAATTATTTTTTGCATTTAAAATTTTGTTTCATCTTTATAACTTTATAATTCTAATTTGTTTTATTTTTAACTTATTAATATTTCAAGTTTTAGAACTTATTAACTTTTATGATCTTCATTTTCAGTCTCACAACTCACCACTCAGTGAACTCATCGCCACGACTCCACCTCAAAATCAAATTGAGAAGTTATTATTTTGTCAATTTACAATTAATTGTGATGTTGCTATAATAGTTAATTGTACAATTTGTAATATATATATTTTTTAGAGGAGTATGTAATAGTGTAATAGTTTATTAGTTCTCTTAATTTGTATTTTGTATAATTGTAAACTACTTATTTTAGCTTAATGCCTTAGTGATGATTAGTGATGATTATTACTTAATTAGTTAATAGTTGAAACTTAGTATAATCTATATATATTATATATTTTTTTTCAATTTTTAAATATATAAGTTAAATTCTGGGTCTAAAATGGCCCAAAAACATATTTTTGACCATTTAGGGTCAAGAAAACTACACTGGGCCAAAGGCCCAATAGTGGAGTGTGGGGGTACAGGCGGATGGAGGTCCACCTCTACACCCTACCCATCGAACGGGGTACCCCGCCCTCACATAGAAGGGAGCGGGGTACGGGAAAAAATTTTCCACCCTTGGATATGCGGGGGGGCGGGGGGTGGGAGAGGGGTGGCCTCGCCCCATAGGGGGCGGGTATCACCCCTAATAGTCATATTGTTAATCTTATTGTTCCAATTATATGGATGAAATTTGTTCCATGTGTAACTTTAATGAATTCTGTTGGGTGAGTTTAGGCCGTTCATTAAGATCGGATTGCGAGTTATACAAATGAAACTCAGGCCCATATCTAGGTAAGGGGATATCCAATCACCGCATATGTCCCTGCCGTCGAGTGGATAGTCGCCGATATCCAAATGTCCGCATAACTGGGAATGCTCCAGTTGAATATCTTTTACCCTTTGAAAAATTCTGCTTTATCATTTATTACACTACAAATCAATAAATGATAAAAATGATAAAACATATTGTGTAAATTTTTTATTAAGATATTATTTTTAATCCATATTTTTTTAATAAAAAAATCATGTCAAAAATATAACAAAGACAAGTAACTATTAGAAGGGATAAACATGGGTAATGGGTTTTCTCGAGTAATATATGTAATGAGAAATGATATTTATAGTCATAAATTATACAAGCATTGTACACTCTTTTTAAAAAAATAAGTAAATATGAGATCAACATAAAACAAAAATTAATTTTTAATAATAGATCTCACTCATTTAAAAAAAAAATGCATAACACTTGTTAGTTCTTTTTAAGTAGTAATTTTTTGACGTTATGAGATTTATTGCTCTAACCATATAATGCCTGCTTTTATTCTGTTAAATTACTAGTAGCCGAATCTCTTGAATAATAACGTTGGTTTCTCAACACTTTTCTTTACCGTTGCTTTTTACGTTTGTTTCTCTCATAATATGTTGTTAGCATTTCTGTTGGAGAGAGTTTGTCCTTAAGTGATAATTATTCGTATCGTTTTGGATTTCAAAAGTTTTATTGCTTTAATGGTTTCTTCAACGTTGGTTAACGGGCTTGTCTCTATCATGGCTTTTAGTTTATTCATGTTTTTGTTCGTGAGGTTCTTAATTATATCTTGGACATTGGTGCTGATCATTCTTTGTCCCGTTTATATATATATTTGTTTGGTTTTTTGTTACGGGAGTGACAAATACTAGAGAAAAAGTGAGATTAAAAAAAAAAAAGAAATGTATTCTTTTTAAAGTATTCTTTTTAAAAAGAAAAAAAAAAAAAGAGGAGAAGGAGCTTAGAGAGTATATATATTTTTAAAGTATTTTCAGATAAAAGAAATGTATTCTTTTGGTGGAGTTTCGAGCTAAACCGCTTGTATAAAGTTGGTTCAGGTTATACGACGATTAGTTTGGCTGTTGCATCTTGAAGGAGTCAAATCAAGAAGATTTCTGCTATACCGGTTAATTTGAGATTTTGTATACTGCAGAGAGCTTGAATCTCCTTAAAAAGATAGATATTTTCGTGCCTCAGTCCAAATTGGTTTCTTCTTAATTTTAATTTCATTATAATTTTTATTATGTTATTGTAAATTTTACCAACAATTTTAAGGAGATTTCAATATTGAGCTTACAACTGAAAAATTCAATGAAAGTATTGGAGATCTCAACAAGCCCTTCCATTTCAAATGAGCTAATTTCAATAGATGGAAATGCAATATGCTCTTCTATCTAAGCCTTCTCAACGTTTCTTATGTTCTCACTGCAAAGAATCCTAACAAAATCATTATCGAGAACATGACTAAAGTACAAGTGAAAGTTCACGAAGAAAAGATTGAAAAATATATTAAAGATGAGTATAACTGTCGATGCTATCTTTTAAATTATCTTGCTGATCAATTTTATGATTACTACAATATTACTTACACCTCTACAAAGAAAATCTGGAAAAATTTTACAGAGTAAATATGATACGAAAGAAGCTAGAGTAAAGAAATATGCAGCAAATCGTTTCTTTCGATATCAAATGGTAGATGAAAAATCTGTTGTGGAGCAAGTGCAAGATTTTCAAATGGTTATAGATCCGAATACATCAAGATTTGAGACAACCTAATTGTTTGTGGCATCATCAACAAGCTACTACCTTCGTGGATTGAGTTTCAAAAGTCAATGCACCATAAACAAAATGAGACATCATTGGAAACTTTAATCACACGTATTCTTGTAAAAGAGAAAACTAGAGGCTAAGATGATTTGGTGTTTCAAAATGGTGATGAGGATTCCATGACAAAGGTAAACTTGATTTCTGAAAATAGTAACTTGCCCAAAGGTCAAAATACAAAAAATAATTTTTTGAAGCTGCAAAATAAAAGATTTTAAAAAATTTAGTAGACTTCAAAAAAAGAGTTTTCAAAACCAAAATGATAAGAACCAATAACCCATTCACAAAATCTAGCGTGTTTGGGCACTTTGCTCGAATTTGAAAATTCTGGAAGTGAGAAAATAATCCTCAAGTTAACGTAACTGAGGAGCCGTTTGTAGCAATGATCGCAGACATAAACTTGGTTCAATTTGTTGAAGGGTGATAGGTAGATTCTAGTGCTAATAGGCATGTCTGCTATGATAAAGATTAGTTCAAAAATTTTCCTCCCTTTGAAAAAGAAAAGATTATTATACTTGGTGATTCAAGTAAAACTGAGGTTCTTGGGAGTGGTAAGGTTGAGTTGAAATTCACATCTGGACATATTTTGATGCTCAAATATGTGCTCTATACACCATCTATGGGGAAGAATTTGATATCGAGTTTTTTACTCAATAAAGAGGGCTTCAAACAAACTATGGAATCTGATCAATATGTAATTACAAAAAATGAAGTTTTTGTGAGCAAATATTATGTTTGTGATGGGATGTTTAAATTGAATATTGAAAATAAAGCATAGGATGTTTTTCTTTATGTGTATTGTTTTTTAAATGATTTGGCACACATGCTTATATCTTTCTTAAATACGGAATAAAAATAAAAATTTGGTTTCTCATCACTTTTCTTTACCGTTGCTTTTTACATTTCTCTCTCTCATAATATGTTGTTAGCAGTTCCGTTGGAGAGAGTTTGTCTTTAAATGATGATTATTTGTACCGTTTTGGATTTCAAAAGTTTTATTCCTGTAATGGTTTCTCAACGTTGGTTAATGGGCTTGTCTCTATTATGGCTTTTAGTTTATTGTTTTTGATCGTGAAGTTCTTAATTACATCTTGGACGTCGACGCTGGTCATTCTTGTCCCGTTTATATATATATTTGTTTGGTCTTTTGTTTAGGGGGTGACAAATACTAGAGAAAAAGTGAGATAAAAATTTAAAAAAAAAAAAAAAAAGGCTTAGAGAGTATATATTTTTTAGAATATTTCTAGATAAAAGAAATGTGTTTTTTTTATGGAAGTTTGAGCTCAACCGCTTGTGCAGAGTTGGTTCAGACTATATGACAATCAGTTAAACTGTTGTATCTTGGAAGAATCAACTCAAGAAGATTTTTGTTGTATCGGTTAGTTTGAGAATTTATACACCGTAAAGGGCTTAAATCTTCTTAAAAAGAACAATATTTCCGTACCTCAGTCTAAACTAACTTTATCTTAATTTTAATTTTATTATAATTTTTATTATATTATTATAAATTTCACCAACAGTACTTACAACAATTCATGACCGTTACTCTCGGGGATTCTAGTTTGTCTTTAATGGAAAATATGGGTATTTATCATAACACAGGTTTGGGCTTTTTCTTTAGTGTCTAGCGTGTAGGCCAGAATTCATGGATGGTAAAGGCCCAAATTTCATGAATCTAAAGCCGACTTCCAAGTTCCAACCCCCAAAAAAGCAACTACTGCTTGAGGGTTTTCTTCAGACATTCTCATCAAATCTCAAATTCGCATGCAGCCATGTTTCCTACTATATTCATGTGTCCTTTAGATGTATTTCTCATACGTCGTTTTACAAGCCCATTGCTTTCTCAGATCCGGTTCGTCACCAACACTCACTTACATCTTCTTCTTGGACAGAAGGATTTTCTCCCCTCCCCAAGTTTCTTCCCATCTCTCGTATCACTCACAAACTAAGCTCATCGAGAGTTCGGGAAATCCAAGGGATATTGGAGGTTTATCGATTAATCAATTAATTAAGCTGTATAAATTTATAATTAAGTTGTATCATATGAAATCATGTTAATTATAGATTTATTTTTGTGAAATATTTTTATGATAGAAACGTTTCTCCATGACATATCCCCACAACAATTGTTGACACCCCCTTATATAATCAAAACCATTTTCTTTTGTACAAGTAACTTCTCGACATTTTTCTGTCTGTCGAATGAATTTCTAGGATCGACGTTTGCTTTCCCACGAACAAGTCATACATCAACGAATCGAATCGTGACGTAATTTGGGAAAAGGGAATGAATGCTAGCTAACTCATTGCAGTACTTATGGCTCAGCATTGAAATTTTAACCAAATTAGATATCGAGATTAACGTTGCGGAGCCAAAAAAATCAAAAGATGTCCCCTCAAATTCCGACGCCTCTAAAGAGTCAAAGAATCGCCTCGCTTAGTTAGGCAGTTCGGATAAAATAAAATAAAATATTTTATTAAAGATTGAATAAGATTCTGTTATAATATAATTTTTTAATATAATTTTTATTTCTAAATTTTAAAAAATTAAATTATTTATTATAATTTATGTTAAAATTTAAAAAAAAATATAATTATTATAAAAAATAAAATAATTTAATTTTATATAACCAAATCAATCTCTCGACCTCTCGAGATCCCTTCTCCATGACCCAAAAGAGTGAGACGAGCGTTCGTTTGTGCACGTAGCATCAACATATCGATATCTCACGCCGTACGTAGTAAACTCTCGACCGTGGAATCTGAGAAAAGCGAGATTATTTTTTCCAATAATTCCATGTTCATTGTCAATTTGTCATTGTTGCAACGATGTGACTACATATCTATTGGATCAGTAATAAGAGTCATAACGTAGAGCATGCGGTTTCTTCTGGAAGATTTGCCCGAAGAACACAGACAGACAGACAGACATGTAAAATTTCCTGTGTAGAACGAGCATTAAGATTGGAAGTGTGGAACAGGGTACAATACATGTCACGTTCTCGGAAGTTCCGAGCACTCGTTGGTATTAGGAGACTCGTACAACACCAGATTGGTCAAAGGAAAATTATTAGTAAAATGCTGTCATTGGTCCAACTTATAATTTAGAAATACAGTTTGACCGTGTCTTTTGGTAAAAGAGGTCAGGCTATCATGAATCCGCGTTCCAAAATTCAA
>QEOT01000722.1:13546-24771 GCA_003123785.1 Pterocarya stenoptera
TTTTTTTATAATTTTTAATATTATTTTTTATTTTTTTTTTTTTTTTTTTTTTTTTTTTTTTTTTTTTTTTTTTTTTGTTGCTAGGTTGGTTAGTCTTTGTCTTCAAACGTCATGTAACGAAGAGGACTTGTAATCCTTTAAGCTTCGAAGTTAGACTGAACTGAGATCAAATCTAATTTTAATTTTAATCTAACATCTAAATACTCAATTCTCAAATCATTAAATTCATCTCAACTCAAAATCTCTTTACATGTGAGACTCATCATTTTTTTCAACTCAACACTTCTTTACACGCATGATCTATAATATTTTTCAACTTCTCATAAATACATATAAACTCATTTTAACATTCAAACATATTTAAACTCATTCTATTATCTCAACTTACTATTATTCATAAAGAACTCAATTCAACACATCATTTAAACGGAATCTTTTTCCAACTATATATATGAAAGTAAGTTTCGTTGCCCGACTAAGTACATGACGCATCAGAAGTTTTATTTATAGCTAATCCTTGGTTACTTCTTTATCGGTGCAATTTACCAATTAAATATGTTACCGTCTTGATCTTACATCATTTGATGAGATGGGAGGCTGACGTATCAATCTCTCTCATTATTTTTATTTTTTTTCTAAAGTATGGAATGTATTTAGTCGTGCTATTAAAAAATTCTAATAACAAAAAAATGTTCGTTGTAAAATAAGTATTTTGGCTTTCAAGTTTTTGCAAATTAAGACCTATATTTTCATTATTGGCAAAACTCATATCTAAACTTCAAAAAATTCATAATTAGATACTTTTGTCAATCTCTTTTTAAAAAATTAAAAAGAGATTGCACGTGTGCATCTTTGATTTGCTAACACGTGGGGCATGCAGTTAGTTTTTTAATGAGAGATTAACTAAATTACTTGATAATGAGTTTTTTAAAGTTATGATATTAATTTTGTTTTAAAAGGTAAAATTTAATTACATACTTTACAATTGAATATAAAAATATTAAAGTTACATTAAAGGTTAATGCTAGGGATCCTGCTGGGGCTCTAGCTCCCTTTTTTTTTTTATTTAATGATTAAGAAAGTATTGTTTGAACATATTGTGAATTTTTTTTAAATATTTAAAAGTGTTAAAAAAAATGATGTGAAGAAAACTTAGGTTTTTGTTTTTTTCACATTATTTTTTAAAACTTTTACATATTTTTAAAAAAGAAAAAATTTACAATATTATTAAACAACACTTTCTTAATCACTAAAAAAAAAAAAAGAGTGGAGCTTCAACGGGATCCCTATCATTTTCCTAAATTAAATATTTAAAAGGTTATTCCCACCAATCTCATGGGAGATGGTTGGCCATTGTAGGTAGGCGTAGTGGGCTGGCCTTATACCTAGTCGGGTTGGCAAATAAAGTTAAATAGTTGTATTATTCAAAATTATAAATGTAAAGAATGTGTCTCACTTGTTGTCTGCAACCATTCACTTGTGTGATAACAAGAAGTTTTGGCGTGATACGCCTAAGAAAACTCCGATGCATAAGTCAGTAAGTGCAATAAACAATTTAGAATTCAAATGAGAGAGAGATCGATCCCTAGCTATCGAGGATTACCTGGTATATATAGATTTCGGCGTGATGCCTATCTGGTGCAAAGTTTATCGGTGTGGATCATTACCCTATCTTAGCCATCGGGGTTCACCAAATGTATTCCCAGGCCTCCGCTCTCCCGGCAAGATGAGTCATCTATGTAAAGTACTCATGGCTTTCTCACTGGGGCGGCCACGTCTTCTTGAGGGAAACTTGAGAACTCTACCACGAAGTCTGTCAGTGCTTGTCCTTTAACCACTTTTCTTGGCACGTATTCTAAATCAAACTCACTTAGTTCCATCGACCATCCTATCAATCTCCCTGTGCTATCTAGTTTCCTTAGGGTTTTTGTTAATGGGGCTTCCGTGAGCACCCTTATTGTGTGAACTTGAAAGTATGGGCAGAGTTTCCTAGCCGCCATTATTAGGGCGAAGGCTATCATCTCAATCCGAGGATACCTTACTTCTGCTCCTCTGAGAACTCGGCTTGTGTAGTACACGGGATGCTGGGCAATCCTCTCCTTTTTCACTAGAACGGTGGACACAGCATATGGGAAAACTACTAAATACGCACAAAGCACATCGTCTTTCTCTGGCTACCTTAGGAGTGGTGAACTGGCCAGGTGCTGCTTCAATTTTTCGAAAGCCTTATCACACTCTTCATTCCAAAGATGTATCTTGCGCAGTACCCGAAAAAATGGGAGATATTTGTCTGTTGACTGGGTTAT
Organism: Pterocarya stenoptera; assembly: GCA_003123785.1. Lineage (NCBI taxonomy): Eukaryota > Viridiplantae > Streptophyta > Magnoliopsida > Fagales > Juglandaceae > Pterocarya > Pterocarya stenoptera. Next base: position 15,853 of record QEOT01000722.1, read on the forward strand.
GAACCTACCCAAGGCAGCTACTCTGCCGGCCAACCAACCACTAGGTTTCGTTCAGATTTTTTGGCGATTTTATGTTGAGTATGGCTGTTATCTTCTCTAGAGAAATCTCGATTCCTTTTTCAGATATAATGAACCCCAAGAACTTCCCCGACTTTACCCCAAAAGCATATTTTGCAGGATTCAATCTCATTTTGTAATGACATAAAATCCCGAATACCATTCGCAGGTTATCAAGGTGCTGGGCGGGTTTCTTACTTTTTATCAATATGTCATCCACGTAAACCTCCATAGACTTTCCAATCTGATCTTTAAACATCCGGTTGATCAATCTCTGATAGGTCGCCCCTGCATTCTTCAATCCAAATGATATGACCTGATAGCAATACAACCCATGATGTGTTATGAATGAAGTTTTCTCCTCATCTGATGCGTACATCCGTATTTGGTTATATGTTGAATAAGCATCCATGAAGTTCAACATACGGTGTCCAGCCGTTGAGCCCATAATAACGTCGATGCGTGGTAAAGGAAAAATGTCTTTTAGGCAAGTTTTATTCAGATTGGTGAAGTCTATACACATCCTCTACTATTCATTCGTTTTTTTTTACCATAACCATGTTGGACAACCACTCTGGATAGTGAGCTTCCTTAATGAAACCACCGGGGAGCAAGCTCTCTACTTCCTCATTAATGGCAACGTATTTCTCTGTGCTGAACTACTTTCTTTTCTGGCTTACTGCCTTGTGTGCGGGGTTCACGCCCAAGCGGTGTTCAATGATGTTATTATCTATGCCAGGCATTTCCTTATGGCTCCATGCGAAGATATTCATATGTTCGACCAAAAAAAAGCTGCTTCAGGGCTTCTCTGTCTTTGTCCGCCGACGGAACATGGGTCCCGATGTGTGTAGTAGTCCCACGGCTGTCTAGGTGTAACATCACGAGCTCCAATAGTTCGTTGACTTCAGCATGCTGCTGATTTTTCTCTTCCCTAATTTCCACATCCTCCTTTAAGGTCGATGCCAGAGATGGAGGAAGAGGGGGTGCCGGTGCCTCGTTCTGTTATGTTATAACACAAACCTCATTTCGGCTCTTTCTTAATTCTTGCACGTAGCACTCCTTTGCCAAAGCTTGCTCACCTTGCGATTCCCCTACCCCGTTATCAGTCGAAAACTTCATCTTGAGGTGGTATGTAGATGTCACCGTCCTAAGATAGTTGAGTTTTGGTCTCCCCAGTATGGCGTTGTAAGAATAGGGAGCTTTCACTATCAAGAAATCGATCATGGTGGTCGCCATCTGTGTTCCAGACCAGGCAGTCACCGAAAGGGTGATAGCTCCAATGGACTAGATCATGTCTCCAGAGAAACCTTTCTACTAATGGGAATGACGTGTCTCACTTGCTGTTTGCAACTGTTCACCTGCGAGATAACAAGAAGTTTTGGCGTGATATGCTCGGAAAAACTCCGATGCTTATGTTAGTAAATGCAACAAACAATTTAGAATTCAAAGGAGAGAGAAAGAGAGATCCCCTGCTATCGATGGTTACCTGGTATATATAAATTTCAATGTGATGTCTATCTAGTGCAGAATTTATTGGTGTGGATCATTACCTTGTAACTGAACTGATCACGTATCTGCACGAAATCTCTAACTTCTCGTGAAATGTGGCATGTGATGTGTATGATTTTGTTGGGCCTTGGACTCTCTAATTTCTTTCGGTTAACCAGGAGCCTTTTATATTGGGCTCCTTTCATATTTGAACTTTTAACTCAGAATGGGCCCTCTAATAAACATTGTGGGTTTTTTATACTAATGGGTTGAAAATACACACTATGGATTTTTTTGTAAAGTAATGATGCCCTTACACTTCATTTACTATTGTATTACTATCCAGCAATTTTTTTTCTTTTACTATTTGAATATGGATTTAAAATCCTAAAATATGACATTCTTGCATAATTTAGAAGAAAATAAATTCAATCAATCAACGTAATCACTTAATTTAATTAAAAAAATTCAATTTTATAAAAATTAACTCAAGAGCAAAAGAATGTCAATTTTTATAAAATCAAATTTATTTTTAATTAAATTACATGATTACATTGGTTGATTTAATTTATTTTCTTTTAAATTATTCAAGAAAGTCGTGTTTTGAAATTTTCAATCCAGATTCAAAAAGTAAAAGGAAAAAAATAGTTGAATAGGAAAACAGTAGTAAATGAAGCATAAGGGTATAATTTTCCTTTTTTGTATACTTAAAGAGTGATGGGCTTCTTTGTATGATTGTGCCCCATTTAAAATTGGATATAAAAAAATGATGGACCAAAAATTTTGGTCGATCATTCCCTAGATTAGATTAGATTGATTTACACCCGTAATCCTCGGAATAGTCACCTACACCTTGCAAAAGTGATTGATGAATCTCCTTAAGTTGGTTGGACATTCGATGGACGGATCTTGCCACATTTTATAGTCATAGTGTGGGTGTATTTTTTTAAATTCACTGATAAAAATTTTAATTATAAAGTGTTAGGTTGCGTTTGGATAGTAAGATATTTTTAGATATTTTGTGAATAGTAATAAAAAATAATGATAGAATATTAAATAGTAATAAAAAATAATAATAAAATAATAAATGATAGATATGTATTATGAGAATAAGTACCCAAAGTAGGCCTTAAATATCTTATTTACATGACCATTCAAATTAAATTCTATTTATTACATTATCCTTTGACATTTAGACCACAAATTTTTAAAGCAGGAAAAAAAATGTGCCCGTGGCTGAAATATTGATGGATCAAAGAATTACCGAAAATTTTCTTTGGCCAAGAGTCAAACATTGTGGTCTCAACGATCCTCAATAGATCTCCAAAGGAATTAAAGCTTTCTTAAATATTGATTTTGCAAATGGATTAAATTAAAGCTAATGTTACGTACAGTCTTTAAATTAGTTTGATTTATTTGAGAACTACAATATAAGTTTAGATAATTTTATCTTTAAAATTTTTTAAAATTATAAAAATATTCATATTAAAATGATATTTTTTCTCATTTAATAACAATTTTATATATAAAATTTTAATTTAAAAATTGTAAATAAAATTTCTATTTCTTAAATATTGCCGATGATTTTATAGCTTAATTAATTGATTTCACGTGTGTCAGGGAGGTAGGTAATTAGATGGCGTCATGATGAGCTTCCCCTTCAAAAGCCTTCAATTCAACCACCCAAAAAAAACATATAAATATGAAATATTGAAACGAAATGTACGCCTACATCAGCGGAGAACAGGTACCAGGTCGTAAAGTCATGATCAAAATCTATTAATGCAGTAAGGACTCAGCTCGTCAGCCCAACTTCTGATTTTGTATTATTTTTGTTAATTTCTCGAAAGACTTCAGTGTTTTTCTTGTCTTAATTTCCACTTGAGACCATGGTTGCAAGTCACTAGTGCGGTGAAAACTGGATTAACTGAATAATTGTTTGGAAGAACATTACATGTACAACATGTTTCTTACAGATTAAGAATTACAGTCATAAAACGTCCCTTAAAAAAGAATTCCAAGAAACAGCAAGCATTTCCTTTTTAATAGGCAGGCAATTAGGGAGTTTTATATGGATTATAAGATCATAGTCATCTATATATATTAGGGAAATATTCTAGCCATAAAAGAATTATATAAAAACAATCTCACAAACTGATGTGGTTTGATATGATTCGTCAGATTATAAAATTACTTTTATTATTAGATTTAACGTATCAGATGAAGTCACATCAATTTGTAGGATTATTTTTATATAATTCGCTTGTGGATATATATATATTAAGTGTCATTCAATATTTATTGTTATTAATATAAATTGCTTAAATAGTAGTAAATGTTTAGATGTCTATCAATCTATTTAAAATGCAGAACTTTTTATAACTATTAAAAATAAATTTATAAATTGACATGACTTTTTATAAGAATCCATGCTATGAATTTTTAATTGACGAGAGTAATTATATATATATTGTAAAACTAAATTCATAAATTGATATGATTTTATATGATATTCTTTTACAATAAAATTAGTTTTATAAACTAACGTCCTATATCAAACCACGCACGTTAGTTTATAGATTTATTTTTATGAAATCTCTTCATAATTAAAACATTTCTCTGACCTCTATTAAATGATAATTTTTTTTTTAATAATCGATGAAACAAAAATGGCGATGTTTACTAAGTTAGCGATGTTACGTCGTGTTACATAAACGAAAAAACTCGTTTAATTAGGAGGAAGATTTTACACGGTCAGTGCATTTGTTTCAACAAATATCAACAAGTACCATTTAAATGCGAAATAGGATTTGGTCTCGATTGATGGGTCTTATAAAGGTAGGATCGCCGCCCAAATGAATCGAGAGACAGACCGTTCGACCGTTATCCTGATCATGCCAACGTCTCAAGTCTGAACATCTAGGTTTCCTGTTTCGTTCGCGACTGTGTGTACTGTATATTTATATATATATATATATAATATTGGGTTGGCATGGGCTGATTAGCGCTCCCTGTTTGAGAATATTTAGGCTAAAATGCTTTTAGAATATATATCTTCTTCGATTGTCAATTTGTCATACTACTTTTCCTGTTCTCACAATCATTCAAATCTCTGACTTTTCTGAAACCATCCCGAGTGGTATATATATACGTCTATTTTTTTGTGTTCGGATCATAAAGCGTTTGTTTAAGGTGCAGAATTCGCATTAAAAAAATGGGAACTGGGGACGGAAGAGGAGCTTGGGAAAGGAACTCCGACGGCATAGAGATCGTAGGGAACGAAAGGAGGAAAGCATTTAGCGGTCCTCTTGCCGGTGCAGCTCTGCCACCTCATAATCAGTTTAACAGAAACAAGAGCAGGAAGAGTGCTAGGTTCAATTTGCCTCCTGAGCACAGCCTAACTAGCACCAGCAATAGCGGCGCCGGCGATGTGGATGATGGCTACGTTGAGATCACTCTGGATATCCGTGAAGACTCAGTGGCGGTTCACAGCGTTCAGACGGCGACGGAAGATCCGGAGCTGGCTTTGCTGGCCAAGAGGACGCTCGAGAAGAAGTCTTCTTCATCCTTGGGATCCTCCATGCTACGGAGCACTTCGGCCCATATCCGGCAGGTCTCGCAGGAGCTTAAACGTTTTGCTTCCCTTTCCAGAAGATCGTCTGCCGCTAGACGTTTCGACCGGACCAAGTCGGCTGCTGCACATGCCTTGAAGGGCCTAAAGTTTATCGCAGCCGCCAAGAGCGGCGGCGGCGCTGGATGGCCGGCCATAGAGAAGCGATTCGACGAGCTGACGGCTTCTACCAGCGGACTTCTTGCCTCTTCATTGTTCGGCGAATGCATAGGTAAGTGTAATTCCCCAAATCCCAACAATCTGACCAAAGAATAACACAACCGTTTGATATATATTCCATAGATAGAAATTGGTTATGCATGTTTATTTATATTCTTTTCAATTGTTATATTCGTGACAGGAATGAACAAGGAGTCAAAGGAATTCGCAGGTGAGCTTTTCGGAGCACTTGCTAGGAGGCATAACATAAGTGGTGATTCAATTAACAAGCAACAGCTCAGAGGTTTCTGGGAGCAAATATCTGATGAAAGCTTCGACAGCAGGCTCCAGACTTTCTTTGACATGTACATATAAAATCCTTTTTTTTCTTTTTTTTCTTTTATAATTTATTTTAAAGAATGAGTCTTCTTGCTTCGTATTATTCCGTTGTCACGACTTTTTCCCAATTCCTATAATTCTTTCGAACCGAAAACTTAAGAAATTTATAAATTGACGTGTTTAATGCAGTACGGGTGAAATTATTTTTAGTTCAAAATAAATTTAACAGATCATGTAAGTTACGTCAATTTATAAATTTATTTTTATAAATTTATTTTTCTATAATTACTTTGCGTCATCAGCGGTCCTCAAATTATTTACTACTTCTGGTAATGTATTCTAACTTGTAAGAACTAAATGTGTGATCATTCAGGGTGGATAAAGACGCTGATGGAAGAATCGCAGAAGAAGAAGTCGCAGAGGTATAATATGCCGACAAACTCTGCAATATTAAACTGATCATCATATGTAGAAATCGAATATTAAAAATCTGAAAAATTCCCTTTCCAGATCATCAGCTTGAGTGCTTCTGCAAACAAACTCTCCAATATTCAGAAACAAGCAAAGGAATATGCAGCATTGATTATGGAAGAACTAGACCCGGAAAATGCCGGATATATCATGGTACATATTTGCATGAAAAGAGCTACTTTAATTTTAATCATATATGGGTTCCCATTTTGCAATGACCTAATCCCTGCTACTCCTCCCTCAATGGCAAAAACCAGGTATACAACCTCGAAATGCTTTTATTACAAGCTCCAAACCAATCTGTCAGGATAAGTGACAGCCGAATCCTGAGTCAAATGTTAAGCCAGAAGCTGAAGCCTACAATGGAGGACAACCCACTAAGAAGATGGTACCAGAAGATGAAGTACTTCTTACTGGATAACTGGCAAAGGGTCTGGGTAATGATGCTATGGCTTGGGATCATGATGGGTCTGTTTGCGTACAAATTTGTGCAGTATCGAAACAAGGCTGTTTTCGAAGTGATGGGGTACTGTGTTTGCGTTGCCAAAGGTGGGGCAGAGACCCTGAAATTCAACATGGCTCTGATATTACTGCCAGTATGCCGGAACACCATTACCTGGCTCAGAAACAAAACCAAATTAGGGACCATTGTTCCGTTTGATGACAATCTCAACTTCCATAAGGTATAATATAATAGTATGATTTACATTCACATTCTTTACAGTCATTTAATCCATCGATCTCCGGTTTCCAAATTTCTAAAGATGGCTTACGTTTTTGTTCTTATCCAAAATTCAGGTAATCGCAGTTGGAATTTCTGTCGGGGTTGGACTGCACGCCATTTCTCATTTAACATGTGATTTCCCACGACTTCTTCACGCAACAGAGAAGGAATACGAGCCTATGGAGCCATATTTTGGAGAAGAACAGCCAAATAACTACTGGTGGTTTGTGAAGGGAGTCGAAGGGTGGACAGGTATAATCATGGTGGTCTTGATGGCCATAGCTTTCACTTTAGCTACCCCTTGGTTTAGGCGAAACAGGGTCAACCTCCCCAAGCCCCTCAAGAAGTTTACTGGTTTCAATGCCTTCTGGTATTCCCACCACCTTTTTGTCATCGTCTATGCTCTCCTCATCGTCCATGGCATTAAACTCTACCTCACCAAGGAATGGTATCAAAAAACGGTTAGTGCCTGTCTTATCCTTGAAATCATGAATCTAACCGACCTTCCCCACCTCCACCCACTTTTTCTCTTTTGTCGATTGTGTTTTGACAATTTGGATACTATTTCTTGTTGGCAGACGTGGATGTATTTGGCAGTACCTGTGTCCCTTTATGCATGTGAAAGGTTAATTAGAGCTTTCAGATCCAGTATCAAGCCTGTTAAGATTATCAAGGTAATTAAATTACGCATTTTATCTCACTCCAGCTCAAATCTCTCTCATTTTCATTTCTTTTACTGGAGGCAATAAAACTGATTGGATGATTATTTTTGTTCAACTTCAAGGTTGCTGTTTATCCGGGAAATGTCTTGACATTGCACGTGTCAAAGCCTCAGGGCTTTAGATACAAGAGTGGGCAGTATATGTTTGTCAACTGTGCTAAGGTCTCTCCCTTTGAATGGTAGGTAAAAATATTATACGACATGATGCACACTCTGGTTTAAGAACATTTCTAATGGATGTTCTATAATATATTTTTCTTTAAATTATAAAGAAATTTTCTTAAAAGTGCATTCCAATAAATCTTGTATTCCATCATTCATTTTTCATTTTACTACAATAGCATGCTAGATGTGGAGCAAACTATTCATCCTTGTACATATTTGAAATTAGTTTCTCTTGTTCTTTTGATTTTTCCCATTTCTTCAAAAGTCATTTACTTTTTTTTTTAGATCCTCTCTCGTTCCTACACTTTCTTTTTTGTTGGGCACCGAAGATAAAATCTGAAGTTGAATTAATCTCTTCTTTTCATTATATAAGCTCTTCTTTTTATTTTTTAATTAATTTATATTTTGGTTTAGTTAATAAATTTAGATTAATTTAAAATAGAGTATAATTATATAACATTGTATACGAAGAGATATTGTAAATATCAAAAGATTTGAAGATATTATTGATAGTTAGAAAAAATATTTAAAATGAATAAAAGAATTAAAATATTTAAATATTTAAATGATACGAAGAAAAAATAGAGAAACTAATAGATGGTATATTGTAAAAATCAGTATATAAAATAGAAAATGTAGATTTTGGTAATGTATGTTAAAGGATAAGATGAAGAATCTATTAAGAATACTCTTAGTCTTAGTGCCTACAAGGATTGACCAAAATCATAGTAATTGTATCACTGGATATCATTGCTGATGTGAACCAATTGATGTTGGGTTTTGAACAGGCACCCATTTTCCATTACTTCAGCACCAGCAGATGATTATTTGAGTGTTCACATTAGAACACTTGGTGATTGGACGCGACAGCTCAAAACTGTTTTCTCGGAGGTTTGTTTCACACTACTGTTTTTGTTATTTATTTGTTTGTAATTTGCTTACGAATCAAATTGTCTTTTCCATTTCTGCTTTAGGGTTAAGATTGAACGTCCGTTTTGTATTGGTTTAGGTTTGTCAGCCTCCAACTGGCGGGAAGAGCGGACTGCTCAGAGCTGATTTCATGCAAGGAAGTGACAACCCCAGGTAAGACGATCCATTGATTTTTAGCTGTGGAAAGTATTCCGAAAGAATTTTCTAATCTTTATGAAAAAAGAAGAAAAGGATATATATATATATATATATATA
>QEOT01000723.1:0-22283 GCA_003123785.1 Pterocarya stenoptera
TCTGTACTTGATAAAGCGAACGCGTTGTTTTAGAAGATTTTAAGGTGCTCACTAGGTTGATGTAGAAGATTTAAGGCGTTTACTAGGTGTTTTTTTTTACAGTTTCTCTTCAAGTCCTAAGTATCAAGTATTAATTTGATGCATTTTGTAGTTTAAACTTGTTCTAGAATTTATATAGAAGAACTTTTGCTGCTGTCTATATTTAGCGCTAGGTTTGAGTTTGATTATATCTTGCATTTAATAAAGTTGCTATTCCCTGCCTTTTCGTTTTCTGAAGTCCATGCTGCCTTATTTATATGCCGGAGGGCCATTAAGATCATAGGACTAGATTATGGGGTCCATCTTAAATGATGTCGGTTTAACTTGGAGTTTTAGATACATTAAAATTATTATTCTTTTTTATTGCACCGGGTGTCCAGGAACAGCGTCTAGTCTAATTCAGGGGAGCATAAGCTCTCGGCAATGAGTTTTCCACAAGTGTATCTCAGATAATTTAAGGGAAAAATCCCACAGATCGATGGTCTCTAGAGATTGTTTGCACCCAATGAGATTCGAACCTTGTACCTTTGAGAGAGCATACCACCAACCAAGGCCTTTACCACTTGAGCCAATCCCTAGGGGTTGATACGTACAATTATAAACTACATTACTTTCTTAAATAGTTTGGTAACGTTTGGAGTAGTTATGGATACCTAATTAGTTTTATGCTGTTCAAATGATTAATTTATGCTTTATTGGTTCGCCAACTTCTTGATTCTTGGCAGGTCCCAATTGAACCTTTGGGGAGGCCCAGAAGGTTAGTATAGCTCAGTGTTCAAAAATCGTTCCTGTACTCAACAAAAGACTTAGAGTATTCCATAGGTTGCTTATCCTACACTAATGTGGGGTTGACTTGTAGGAGCTACCAACGAAGAGATCTGTTGAATAGATTTTATGCTTCAGATGAAGCACGACAAGATGCAATTGAGAGAGCAGAACAAGTTGAATTGGGCTTGGGATCTGACTTCCCCACTTTTCTGAAGCCCATGCTCCAGTCACATGTCACTGGTGGATTTTGGCTGGTAAGTCTATGATCTGTACAGACAGTACAGATGATACTATGGGTGCATTTGGAGAGAAAGGAACAAACAGAATTTTGAAGATAGGGAATGCTCCCTGGAAGAAACTTATAAGTCTCTTCTTTAATACTATGTTTCTATGGGCGATTGGAGTGGGTTAAGTTCCTCTTAACTTGTTTTTCTTGTATACTTGGGCTTTGCCTATTTTTAGCATGGATAAAATCTCTTCTTATAGAAAAGAAAAGAAAAGAAAAGATGATTCTATGAACGAAGACTGTTCTTTCAGTAATATATGTTAGCAAGTGTTGTTGGATCACTGGTTGTTCATAAATTCTTGTAGACTGACATTGTTTATGAATATGGGACAATAAATATTGCTTGAACTCACGCCCAAAAACTGAAACTTGGACATTTGTTTGACAGTTATGTGGTTGCTTTTCCTTTTAAATTGTTGGACATGATTTCTTGTTCTTTATGTTGAATGAAATAACAACATCAATCGTAGGTAAAATTTTGATTTCTCTTATAGAGTATAGAATTGGTGTAACTTCTAATTTTATCCCCATTTTTTGCTCTAAAATAGGGCCTACCTGTCCAGTTCTGCAAGATGCATCTTCCCCACAAGGATGAAATGATTCCTTTAGTAGATGAGGATGGCAATGAGTTCCCTACAAAATATCTTGCTAAAAAAACTGGCCTTAGTGGTGGTTGGAGAGGGTTTGCTATTGATCATCAGCTAGTTGATGGGGATGCATTGGTGTTCCAGTTAATTAAACCTACCACGTTCAAGGTGAGAAGCTGAACTCAGATGGATGCCTATTTGGTCCACTCAGAGCTTTAAACATCTATGTATGTTGTTAACATACGAGAGCGTTTCAAGAGAAATGCTTTGAAGTTTATTTCTGAGGTAACAGAGGTATTTATGAGTTGAAAGGCAGGCCATGATTGCTAGACAGCATTGATTTTGTTGGTGTTTTCCCATTTCTTGTGTCTGCTTGAATTACATGCGTTATGTTTTTTTCCTGTGTGTTTCAAGGCTATTTTTTGTTTCAGAGATGGTTTTGTTCTATAGAATTCTCGATTTTAAAGTAAAAAATTTCGATCATATAGGTGCTCTGTTTATGGTACTTTCCTGTTTTATTCTTCCTAGGTGTTCATTATTAGGGTATCTGAGTTACCAGATAATGAAGAAAATGACACGAATTCAGATGTCTCGGACAGGAGTACCAAAAGACTAAAACCCAGTAATTGCTTTTCACTCTGAAACTCGGTTTTTGTATAGCAACTGATATAACATGGTTCACAGTTCTCACTTTCATCTATTGCTATTTTCTTGGCAGGCAGAAAGTAGTATTTACACTTGATGTCTTACTGGATTCTTCCTTATTTTGCTGAAAGAAAAAGCTGTGGTACAATAGGATTCACCACTTCTTCTAATGTAACCAACGTAGGTTTCATCATTGTCGAGGTTTTTCTCTAACTCTGTTTAAAGTATGGTTGTCCTCTGAAAAATATTCTCTTGTGGTTAGCCTGGCTTGTTAATGGAATGCAATGAACCATAATAACGATATTGATGGCCGTGGGATTGAAGCTTACTACGTTATTTCTTATGAACTTGTAGATAAAATCTGTGTTGCATTTCTTTCTTTCTAGATAAAATCTGTTTGCTTATTCAAGACATCATTTATGTTTTTGTCTGGCACTTGTGGGAAGACTACTTGCATTCTGCAACAAGTTTCCCGAATGTTTGTTAGAAATATTAAATAAAGAACTTGTAGGAGTAGTCTGGGGACAACGTTTGAATTGCAGTTAATTGCAAAGGTTATATAGATGACTTCTTTGCAACATCTGGTTCGTTCTACATATTACACTAATCATTTACCAGAAGATGAAAATGATGTCCCCACTAGCTTATAAGACTGACGCTCTACCACTGACTTACACAAGCAAGAAGGTGACACCTTCTGAAGAATGATGAATAAGAAAAATGATATTTATAGTCATAGAATGCTCAAGTGCTGAACAATCTCTTTGTAAAAAGTGAGTAAATATGAGCCACTTGAAAAAAAAAAAAAAGTTTAATAGTGGATTCCATTATTTTCAAAATGATTGAACGCCGCTTGTGCACTCTATGACTGTATCTAGCTTTACTCAATAAATAATACTGCACTGATACAAATAAAATAAAACGTAAAACACAATCAAACTCCAAACACCAAACTCCATACCCCAAACCCTAAACCCTAAATCGTCTAAACCCGAAACCCCTTAAACCTAAAACAAAACCCTTAACCCTAAAACCATGAACCCAAAAACTAAAGTCCTAAACCCTACACTTTAAACCCTAACACCTAAATCTAAAACCCTAAAACCCTAGACCCTAAACCCTAAACCTTAAAGTGCTAAAACCCTAAAACCCTAAACACTAGACCCCCTTAAACCGATATCCTAAACCCTAAAACCCAAAACCCTTAACCGAAACCCTAAACCCTAATCCGTAGACCATAAATCCTAAATCCTAAAACTCTAAATCCCTCAAACCCTAAACCCTCCAAACCTAAACCTCAAACTCTAAACCCTCAAAACCTAAACCTCAAACCCTAAACCCTAAAACACTAAACCCAATACCCTACCTCGGTTTGTTGCATTATTTCTATCGCATCTTGAAAAAAAAGCTTGGCCTCTTTACTAACTCGATGTGTAAGAATGCATTTATAGTAGTGATCTTAAGAAAAAAGGTGTATATGGCTCTACCTCATGGTTTCACTTGAGAAGGAAAATGGCATGTAGTCCATGAATCCTTCTTGGTCTTTCCCAGATTCTACTCTCCTGTTGTCGATTGGACAAGGTAAAAGCTAAACTTTGTAATTCCAATTATATTATATTGAACAGATGAAGAAATGTCAAAGGGGCTTGTAATTCGAATTTTTTGCAGATGAAGAGATGCCAAAGAGGCTTCTTACTTCCCAAACAAATCTTCCTACATCTATATAAAAATGATGGTTTTTCAAGAATATGTAAGAAAAGCACTTCAAATTGTTGATTTATCACTAGAGATGGCTTAGAACCAATAGTTTATTATATAATGGATTTTTCCGTTCTAATACTCAAGAGTTATCAATATTTATCAAATATGTTCCTATCTAACGGAATATTGGATAAATGACAAAAACATTGTTGAAAAAAAATGGGTCTTATTGGATGAAACGAAAATTGGATTCATTTAACAAGATAAAGGTTTCTCATTCCTTAGTCAGAATATATGTGGCCATGAAATAGGGATTAAGTGAAACAGAATTGACTGGGTGGTAGAGTTGTGGAAGCACCTCTTTCTTCCCTATTTTGGACCTTAGCTCCGTGGAATAATATACTACTGCTGAAACATGGAAGAATTGAATCCTTAGATCAAAACATTATGTATGGATGATATGAACTGCCTAAACATGAATCTTGAACAACAAATAACCAGAGATATTACTCACTACATCAAAAGATTTCCATTAGTGAAAGATGTAAATCCATTGAAAAATAAGAAAATATGAATGTTGGATGGAATGGTTGTTGCTATCTGTTACAATAATGAATAATTGGTTTAGCTAAATAATTAAATAAAATAGATAGACATTTCTCTGTCTCTTAGGTGTCGTCGGATCTTCTCAATTGAAAGATTCCCTATATGGATAATATGCATTCCATATAGATAATACACATTCCAGTTAACCCCGAGCCTAATTCTAATTGTTTCTGCTTAGCAAGCTGGATAAAATCCATGTTGTCCTTAGGCCCTTCTGTGATCCAATGAATAAGATCTTGACTCGCTTCTCAAAGAGAAATAGTGTTTCTATTGTAACCTTAATAGCCATGTCAAAGTGCTCCCAAACTATAAAAAGAGTAAGAAGAACTTATTCCTCTCTCTCAATGGAGGTTGGGCTGATTCAAACAGGAGGTAGGCTTTAAAGCAGCCATCCTTCGAAGAAAGCGTAATAGCTCACTTGTCTAGCTCCATTGCATTGAAAATGTATCAGGGCTAAATTGATTTACCGAAGCAATGAGACCTTAAAAGCTGCTTTTTCAAGTGTTAGTAGCGGGACGTTCTGTCAATTGGTGAAGGTTTTTGGTGACAACACCTAGAGATATCATAAGTGATAAGACTAACATGAGTAACGAGAAATCATATGAAAAACACGTTTATGTACAATTTCCTCTTTTTCTTGCATTTATGTTGATTTTTCTATTGTCACTTTCTAGTGCTGTGACTTTTAGAAGCCCTCCTTTTAGATGAAGTGGCTAAAGCGTGAGTCTCTACTGCTTTGAAAACTAAGGATCCAACGAGGTAGATAGGAAATTGGGTCTCACAAAGTCTTCTAGTTCTGGTCCAACTTCCTACTTAGTGCCTACGGACATTGGAAGTGTTGACGATCTTTCTTCCTTTCATGACTACTACTTATCTATGCTTGAATTGTCCTTGCATGACTATATTCTTTACACCGATTTCAATCCGATCTGTCGACTCTATTTGCCTGATATCATGGAAGCTAGTGTGGACAATGCGTTAACAAACTGATTCTTCTTCCTTGAAAGATAATTGAAGGTAATCTACTTGAACTTTAGGCTAATATTTCCATATACTAATGGTAGAGAATGAGCTTCTGATCTTTAGTTTTTCCAATCACCAATGGTCTAAAAGATGATAAGTGATGAATGTCCATATACATCAATCTTCTTTATTCTCAAGTCGAGGGCGCTTCTTTGATGCACATGTAATACACAGAATATTCTGCGATATTGTTTGTGGAAAAGAACCTCAACTTAACAGCTATGAGAATATGGGCTCCTTTTGGCGAGCTTTAAGATAGCATGTAGAAAGGCAACTCAATTTTCGTTCTGATACATTGTACCGTCAAAGAACATTTTCCAATCATGAGGAGTTTTGTCTTCTTCTTCGCCTACTGCAAATAGAATAGCTTCGTCCAATAAATCCATTCCCTTAAAAAAATTAAAGCTCATAGTTAGGCATAGGATTATCCGCAGGTGGTCTGCTATTGCTAGCCCTTTGCCTTACTCATTTAGGGCTTTGGGGTGACGTACACAATATCGAACTCTGAGAGTCAAATATGTCACCTTGTTGTAGGACTCGTGAGGGTTGGCTTTCCAAAAAGAGACTTTAGCAAGTCCATCCTTGCAATAAACATGGTAGTATAGTTCAACATGTAGTAGCGTAGGCATTGCGAGCAAAGTTTTGAATTTCATTCTAGTTGAGATGCTGAAAAGGAATATTTCGGTACCAGTCTGTTTCGGTATACCATTTCAAGAATGTTGTATGGATAAATGATACACACACATATAAATAAACAATTATATATATAGAAAAACTATATTCCAAAGTAATATCAATACAAGTCATAAAACTATATATACCTGGAAAAATTTAATGGTACTTTTCAATATAAGTCTTAAAGAAATACATATTAAAAAACTCAATTAAAGTTAGGTTTGGATAGTGAGTTGAGATGACATAAGATAAATTGAGATGAAAATTATAAGTTGAATAAAATATTGTTAGAATATTATTTTTTAAAATTATTATTGTTTTGAAATTTGAAAAAATTGAATTGTTTATTATATTTTATGAAAATTATAATAATGAAATGAGATAAGTTGAAAATGTTTCTAAATTCAAACTAACTTAATTCATCCAGTGACTTATAAAAAAAAAAAAAACCATCTAGTCGGTGAAGGCAGTATTTTATATTTGATTGGACTTGAAAGAAGTTTTATGCAACACGTGAATGCTTACTAGTTTCTGGTTTGAGGTTATACTGCAACAAAGCTTAATTTGCTTACACAAAATCCTTATATCATTTTATCTCACTTTAATTATTATAATTTTTTTTAATATTTATATAAAAATATAATAAATAATTTATTTTTTTTAAAATTTTAAAATAAAAATAATATTAAAAAATATATTCTAACAATATTTTATTCAATTATTATAAATACATACGTTGCAAAACGGTATTAAATGTCAACTCCATGCTATCTTTAAGGACAAGTAAATTGACTATTTCTCAACCCAAAAATAAAAACTCGTACGAAAGTGAACTAAAAGCAAAAACAAAAATTATACAAGAACCCAAAACAGTAGAACAAAAATTGTCGGTGGGTTTTAAACTTTGAATTTAATGGAGAAGGTGATGGAGGCCCTGCTTGGGAGTTGGTCCAGGTAAAACACAGAGAGGGAGATGCTTGTCTTTCCAAAATATGTTTTGGTTCATTTCGGTATTTCGTTGAGCTTCTTATTGATCACGATCTATCTACCATTCTTTTCTCCCAGATGCTAGAACGTTGACGAACGTCTTCGACGAAATACTTCCTATAAGTAACGAGTTATCAGTTTTATTTTTGCTTTTTTTGCTCTTATAATTTTTATTATTCTCTTGTAACGTTACCTTTAGATCTTCATTTTCAAGCCATCGGAGAGAGAGAGAGAGAGAACATTTTGCTACCACTTCTTATATCTTTTTAATGTTTTTGCTTCTTTTTCCTTTGTAGGCGAAACAAACCTGGAAAATTTTTGCGTCATAAAAGAAATTTCAATCGTTACAGCTTTCTACATCATGCCTTGCGTGTGGTTAATAGCCCTAAATGAACAACGTACATGCCACCTTTTATTCTTGTATCATTTCGTGAGAGAAGATAACATAACAATTGAGTCGCCCCCACAGGATTATACGGACCAAACCTTTTCTTACTATTGTCTTACTTTCCATTTGAATTTCACGGAAAAAAAAAACACTTTCAAGTTCTTGTTCGAACTTAAAAATTTTAAGTGAGAGAAAAAATACATAAAGTAAACTCTAAAATATTTATATCTATTTCTCTAATCCCTCAAATTCTAACTCAAGTTCTTGTCCAGATTTCAAAGTTTTAAGTGAAAGAAAATCATATAAAATAGAATCTATAATATTTATATATATTTCTCACTTACTTGAATCCCTCAAATTCTAACAAGAACTTGAGATTACATCAAATGAAATCAATAAAAGTTAAGACGGGATATCAACAGTGCTTCCCTACATACTCCATTTGGGTAAGAGCACTAGTAGTGAAATTAATAAAGTTTGACTAAAATTTAATCAGAGAATTTATTTTTATAAATTAAACTAGTCACTTTTCAACAATACCAAATAACAAACTTAACAAATCTATTATTATTCTATTAAAATATTAATTTTGACATTTTTATTTATTTTAATTATAATTTTAATTTAAATATTTATTCGTTATTAAAAAAGTACATATTAATTTTCTAACATTCAAGTTATTCCTAACGGATATAATTTTTTAAGGGTCTTTTTTTTTACACTAATCATATTCTTTTAACTAATATATTTTTAAAACGGTCATATTTTTCTAATAAATATATTCATCAGAAAAAACATACACGAGGCAACCTTGAATCTGAAGTAATCTTATGTTGGGAACCTAGAGGATTACAGGAGCATCAAGAGGGGCTGTACCATTTGGCCAGATGAATTTTTTATATGTTGAAACGAATATGAATTTTTTATGATAAAATAATATTTGTCTAGCAAGAGAGNATGTTGGGAACCTAGAGGAGTACAGGAGCATCAAGAGGGGCTGTACCATTTGGCCAGATGAATTTTTTATATGTTGAAACGAATATGAATTTTTTATGATAAAATAATATTTGTCTAGCAAGAGAGACTGGCCAGATTTGGCAAATGAAAATAATGAAAATTAAAATTACTTTTCATTTGTTGAGTCCATTATAATGGATTATTGTGCAACCTAGTTAAACCAGGGCTAAAATTTAGATAAATTGAGTCCACTACTAGTGCTAACAGCCCCTGATATTATTTTCTTTTATTCAGACTGGCATTTGTTTTGTTAAAAAAGTGAAACAAAGATAGGGACATAATTTGACATTTGCTCATAGTTTCGCCGTCGGTTGACTGAAGGATGGATCGATGCAAACGACAACCTGTAAAAAGTATTCTGGTGTAAGATACAAACGTTTTCGGGGCAAGTTGGGCCGTAAAGAAACATCTCATTTTTGCATAAGTTCATACCTTGCCAACACTTTTACCGGAATGTAGATATTCAACAGCATCTGCAACAGCATTGAGGCCCAAAAATCGTTTTGGGTCTATGACAACCTAATACGATGGAATCAGAAAAAAATTAGAAATTCCGAACACCTGAAAGAGAAAGCTAAAATAATGACATGGCTGTATAGAGAATGATTGGATGGCTTAGAATGCAAGAAAGAAACACTTCAAGATAGACATCTATGTCTAGGGAGGGACTTGCAAATTTAACTTTCTTTTCTAATATTTCTACGTAGCGTTATTCGAAACAAAATGATAGATTACGTGTAATTTAGCCTTTTAACGAAAATAATGCTACTCTATATTCTTCATCTAACTTGGCATAAGCATCCAGATAAAAAAGAACGAGTACTTGCAAAGGAAAAAAAAAAAGCTAATTCAAGTAACAGATAAAACATATTCTAGGGTACATGCATTACCTTTAGCTTTCCCTCAGAAAAAATATTAAACAGCCTGTCCAGATGCCGTTGCCATGAGTGACTATGTTGTACCAGGAAAAAACCAGACTGAAAAAAAAAAAACAAAAAACAAAAATTGGGATGGTTAGACTACAAAATATTTAGGAAACAAGAAAATAAAATATTTAACTGATTATCATAAGAAAACTTGACAGGCTTATTTTCATAGTGTTTGCTCAATGGCCAAATAATAAAAAGTGCAACAGTCGAAAATTAATAAGACCTCATGAAAAGTTATATTCTCTGAACTAGACACACTAAGCAAGAACAAAAATTTATGTCCTGCGTAGCACTTGTCTGCATAAGATCTGACGGGGGTCAAGGATAGGAATTTCTACCAACAATCGGATATTAGTATTCCAATAATTTAAAACGTTAAATGAGAGAACATCTGGAAGAAATATACTAATGAAAATATAGTAATAGATCGAACTAATTCACTTGATTTTTTAATATCTATCTGTTTCATATGAATTTATCTGACTTTAATAAAAATAAATGTTGTCGTTATTAATGACAATATACCACAATAGCAGTTTTAGCCTTCAGCAGCTACATACCACAGTTTGGCTTTTAGCCAAAATCTTTTCACATAGGCCAGTGTAATTTGATGGCTTCCATCCGTGCTCCCCTTGATACTGACACCAGAATAAATCAGTTTATCAAATCTAAATCTAATCGATGATCCATGCCAAAAAACAGTCATCAAACATAGACAAAAGGCTAACAGGAGATAGTGCTAAATCTACTTTGCTATATTGTTAAGTCAATGAAATAATGAAATTAGTTTTTATGGGGTAGTTTATAAGGATAGCTACATTCCATAGATGAGAGCTCTCCAAAGCTGCAGGTCAATCATTAGATATGTGGAACAAGACTTTGTCGTCAAAAACTTGAAAAGGAGCACCAGAGGTAACTTATTGTTAGATATTGAAGTAGGAAAATAAAGACATTAATACATATTGCTAACAGGAATCAGTGTTTTTTTTAAATGATGAGGAATCCCAGAGAAAGTGTAGATGCAACATGTCTTTTAGCAGGTTAAACTCTGGGCCCATGTAATGCATCCCCATCACATATAGCAGGTGAATCATCGGCTTTTCACAAATGGGACGTGACCCCTAGATATTGTTTGCACCCAAGGGTTCGAACCTTAGACTTGGAGGGAGCATGCCATCAGGACCAAGGCCCTCACCACTTAAGCCAAACTCTAGAGGTTCCCGACAGGAATCCATGTAATATTGTTCATCCATCATACCCTAAAGTTAAGTAAGCTTCCAATTCAACATCCTGATCTATGATTAATTTTCCAGGATACAAAGCGCAATTATAAACACATCTATTCACAATTATAAGTGAAGTGGTAAGGCTTTATTGCCTTCTTAAGAACATCCTGATCTATGATTAATTTTACAGGATACAAAGTGCGATTATAAACACATCTATTCACAATTATAAGTGAAGTGGTAAGGCTTTATTGACTTCTTAAGATCTGTATACTAACGGGTAAATTCAATATGCTAAAAAATTTCAACAATGAGCATGACACTTCGGAATATTTTTTTTTTTATAAGTTAATATATAAATATAAAACTTATTTCCTTCATATTTCCAACTTCATTGGACAATAACCAGTGATATACCTTAAAACCAATTATCTATGAACTTTTCCTTCTCAGATAAAAGGAAACATCCACAGAAAAAAACTTATCACAATAAAATACTCTCAGTGAAATATTACTTCTCACCCATATTAAGAGAACTATATGAACTAGACTCGTATCAAATCCAGTTGTGTTTAGATTTAATAAGAAATTATCCATGCGCATATGTGTCTCTTGTGTAAATTTGTTTTCAAGAATATCGTAGAAAACTAAGATTCATATAGAATTCACTAGCAGATCTCCATATCTAAACATGGAAATATTTAAGATGAAGTTTAAATCATAATCCAATGAACCGACAAGCCCTACTAGTAGACAGTTTCTAACAGCATTTAAGTAATAAATTAAGGAGAATCAATGTCAATGAAACACCAGCCATCTGAGAAGCTTGATAAAAAATGATGACTAGATAAATAATGAAAAGAAAGAAAAAGAATAAAAAGAACCTGTGATATCATTCCAATCACAATAAGTTGTCCATGGATTGCCAAAGCATTCAAGCACAGGTTAAACATGTCACCACCCACAGACTCATAGACGATATCAACACCTTTGGGAAACTCTTTCTTAAGAACCTGGAAAAGTTAGATGATGTCAACATCACCCAGAAACTCAGATGTAAAGATTCCCTGCATATGAACTTAGGTGACCAAACATAGCAATACTCCATGGTTTGGGATGAGCAAGATGCAAAGAATATATAACACAGGCAACTAATGTTCAAGTGCATGTCACAAAGCTTCTGAACCCACCAAGTACAACTACAAACAAAAAATAAAAAGGGAAAACAGAAAGAAAACTGAGTAAAGAAACGTACAGTTTTTATGTCTTCAGCTCTGTAGTCTATGACCCGATCAACTCCCAACTTTTTCAAGAGCATGGCCTTTTCCTCACCTCCACAAGTTGCAACCACCGTATTTCCAGCTAATTTTGCAAGCTGCAGAGACATGAATTCCTAATCACCTTTCAATAAAAGAAATATAATCTTAATAATAGAAAAATGAGTAAAAATAAGAACCAATAACATTGAAAACTAATGCTATTATTCCCAGCATTCATTGCTTCTGTCAAATAAATAATTGTATTATGAATATCATAACATATGAAAAGCAGATTTCAATAGGACAATCAGAACGAAATGGAGTACAGTTACTAGTTGTCTACTTGTCCATATTGATCTTTTTTTTCCTTATGTTCCATCTTGCACATTTAAACTTATTATGTCACCATCTGGTATGTGGACAAGAGTTCAACAACAAAATAGCAAAGATATGTCATAGAGAAGTAGCTCAATAGTCAAAAGAAAACCTGGACAGCAAATTGGCCCGTCCCTCCCGCAGCTGCAGTAACAAGAACTACTTTTCCAGATTCCATTTGTCCAACCTAAAAGTTCCGCATGGGAAAAATATTGTTAAATGAAGGTAAAGGTGGGGTTCCTGAATAAACCATATTGAAAACAATGGGGAATTCAGAACAAATAATATTGTGAATAAACGGTAAAGATATGCAAGGAATTGAACAGGAAGCTATAATGGCCGATATGATGATAAGGGTCAATCTAAAAGGATAAAAAAAATCAAGTTTGTGTGGAGAGTAACCTTTTCTAGTGCAATGGATGCTGTCAATCCTGAAGTAAGCATGGCAACCACTTCTGGATCTGGTCTTGCCACAGGAAGGGCATGTTTCGAAGGAACCTAACCCAGGTACAATATCCAACATTAAGTGGAATTTCTCAATTAAATCTGAAATAGATATGGACACAAATTTTACTAAACATCAAAACAGTTTCTTCTGAGATAGTTTACCATTATGAATTCAGCATAACTTCCAAAAGTCATGACTGCAGCAGGGGTGCCAACTGTCAAGTCAGTCACAGAGTCCCCAACTGCTGCAATTATTCCCACAGCCTGCGAAATCAAAGTGAAATGAATATCAACTAGCCACCCTAGGTAGCCGTGCTAGCACTAAAGAATAACTATTCAACCACATGATGGAGAATCAACAAATAGCATCATTCATTCCTAACCTCAAAACCAGCATCAAATGGAAGACTGGAGCCTTGGTCTTTATTTTGGCCACTGAAATAACGCCCTGAGCTGAAATTTACCTGTCAAACAAATAACGCCCTGATCAGAATAGAGAGGACAGCCTGCTGTGGTTGCAAACAAATAACTCCAGATTTACTGTAAAATCTTTTTATAAGGTAGTCAGGGAGTGAAAGACTATCCCTAGAAATGTATTTGGAGGGCAAAGGTGCCCAGTAAGGTTGCTTTTTTCTGTTGGTTGGTGTCTCTAGGGAAAATATTAACCACGTATAATTTGAGGAAGAGAGGTTTTTTTGTGGTTGATTGGCGTTTTATGTGTAAGAAGGATGATGAATCTGTTAACCATCTTTTTCTTCACTGTGAGGTGGTGACAATTTTGTGGAATGAGATTTTAGCAAGGGTAGGCATTGCTTGGGTGATGCCTATGCATGTGGTGGATTTTTTGGCTTGCTGGCAAGGTTCAGTGGGATGTAGAGGCAGTGCAGCAGTGTGGAGGATGATTCCCTTATGTTTGTTTTGGTGCTTATGGCTTGAAAGAAATGGGAGGTGTTTGGAAGATTGTGAACGTTCAATGGGGGAGTTTAGGGACTTTTTCTTTAGCACTTTTAAGTTTTTGGGTGAAGAATCTTGTCAGGGATGGGAAAATTTGTCATGTTTTATTTTAGTACTGTTTTTGCTTTAGCTTGTATTTAGGTGTACTCATTTGTATACATCCTGTGTACTTGAGCTATGCCTATTTACTTGGAATAAAATCTCTTATTAACTATCAAAAAAAAATTCTTCGGCAGAATACATTAACAAACAACTGATTGTGCACATATGAGAGAGAAAGAGAGAGAGAGACTAATGTTATTGTACAAAATGGGGACATAAGGACTCAACATCATGATACTTGGTAACAAACACTTCACGATACTTCTGTTTAAGAGATTCCCATCGCCAGTGGGGATCATAATCCGTCTCTCACCACAACAAAGAAGACAGACTAATGCGTTTACTTACCTACCAAGGTCTCTTGGTGAAATAACTAGATGATGAGAAAGGGTCGCCAAATCATATGAAGTTTACATTACAACAAGAAAACTGGTATAAACTCTAACAAGCTTTATGCTTAATTCGATATCTCAGCAAGTCCTCAAAACCCTGCATTAGTCCGATGACTAACATGTAGTAAATAGAAAAAAACTACCAGAGACAAAAATAGAAATGTCTCTCTTGTAGTCAAGGTACCATGCCAAAAAAACAATAAAATACGCCTTCTCCCACCAAGTATCACCTAGTGTGCCTAAGATCACTGCATGAGAAACAATGTTTTGACAACTCACATTATTAACTATGTTTTGCAGTCAAATATTAACAGCAATATCCACATTCCACAGTGCTACTACAAAAGACAGCTGCTAATTTAGTTGAACCACCAGAACCAGAAAAACAGAATGGGGGATGGAGTTTAGACATATCCAGAGAGATGGAGAAAAAGTCGTATGCATAAAAGTAACTTTGATAACAGAAAAACCATAAACTCAAAATGATCCTTTCAAGGAAAGAACTACTTACATCACTAGCATTTACACCAGCATAAATGATTTTCACAAGAACATGATTTGGCTTGATGGGCAATCTCAATGGCGTGCTCACAGTGCGGGTAGCATTACGAAAATTGTGACTTAAGGTGTGAACAACTCTGAAGAGCAAGAATAAAAAAAAAAATCAGTAACTTACAGAATGCAACAACCAAACCCCTTTTTTGTAACAAAAAAAATGAACGAACAAACCACTTGCCTTCCAAGAAATTCAAGAGTAAATAAACAATAAGCACTTGAATTTAATTATATGAAGTTATGAAGTGCCAACAAAATCAATAAAAAAAATATGAAGTGGTAACAAAATGTGAAGATATAAGACGATTAAAACAACCCCGCCTCATGAGAGTTTTACAAGTTGTTGCAACAAACAAAGTATATGAGCACTGTAAATGTGCTATCATAGGTGCCACTATTAATAGCTGCTTTTTATTTTTTCAAACTTCTCCATCCAATTTTGCTAGAGTTAACTAGAGGGAAGTCTAAAGGGAGGGCATTGTGAAGATGGGGAATCAAGGTGTTGGGGTTGGTGTTCGGGTAGAGTTTTAGTTCTATGGGAAACAAGGGGTTGGGGTCGGTCTAGTGTATTTTGGGTTGTTTTTTTATGGGCTTTTTGGTTCATTAGGGGCTTTTTGGGTCATTTTGGGCAAGGTGTTTTCTTGTATACATTCAGTGCACTTGGTTTCTCCTTTTGATATATACAATATTTTTACTTATCAAAAAAAAAATATTTTGCTAGAGTTCATCTAATGTGGTCTCTAACCCTACCTGATCACCCCTAATTTTTTCCCCAAAATTTTTTTTGTTCATTTATTTTCTTTACACATTTCACTGCTTAAAAGAGGATAAGTTCTTCACAAAAACAGATAGGAGCAATCACAAGAATATCTCGGGTATACCGAAGGAGTTTATTAGTTGAACTGAAGATGGCTGTCCTTGGCATATAAGAGGACTGTGGTACACAGAGTTTCCTAAATGGAAGGTCAGGTTGGCCATCTGATTGAAGGGGGGAGTTTCAAGTTCAAATCACACCAACAAAAGTAGTCAAGTTGGACCTGAAATTAACAAATAAAAGGTATAGAAACTATTACATAATAAATAAAAAATTGCTTGTACATATGCTCGCTGGAGCTCAATAGGTTCACATAAAGCAACAATATAACACAAAAGGGATGAGCCAAGAATTATACTTCGTTTCTTTTACAGCTTAAAAGATAAAAGTTTGGCATACTAACATTTTCTCAAAACTCTCAGGAAGTTGGAAATTTGATGAGACCTTGAGCGGAAACCTTTTCTTGGAACTTGAAGAACGCACCAAGTACTTTTTTTCCTCCTCAGGAGTGGGCCAATATTCCATGCCTCTACGATTGGTAATCCAGAGGCATGAACCAGCTTTACTCTCATCGGTGATAAGTTCAAAAGCACCTAAAAGGCATAATATCTTGAAACATCATAAATTGCTTTTAGAGAAGTTAGGTTAAAAAATCACTGGCCTTAAAAATTGGGTAAGATTTTTATTCAGCATGGATATTATTAACTTTTTTTTTTTTTTTTTTTTAATAACTGTGGGTGTTTAGGCCAACTTGTGCGCACCTCGACTAATCCCATGGGGCCCTGAAGTTAACGACCAGGTAAGCCTCCAATGACCCTAAGGGGACTCAAACTGGTGACCATATGGATATTATTAACTTCAAGAGTAAACACATGGTGGCATAAATAATATACCTAAAGTACCAACCTAGCACATTCGAAGATATATATACAAGATATTTGAAGCAGGTGGCAAAGCCTACCCACTGGCCTTTCTCAAAGTTTTCAAATTCTTAACTTAGAACAATGTAAGGTTGACATTATGCAAAACATCCTAGCCACTGATGCTAGACATATATACTCTCTGATTTTGGCTTTTGTATTTAACAAATATCATGAGGCCTAAGCATTTGAAAAGCTATCATACCATATATCCAAAACAAATGTATTCTAACCTCCCCCCCGAAAAAAATGCAGATCCATCCCACCCCAACCCCCGCATATACCACCAAAAAGAGCTGAGACTAGGTAATATAGACATTTGAGTGCTTCAGTATCAAAATGCTACAAAAAATAAAACCTTGCATCTTATAAGAAAAGGAAATATACGAGGGGCTTGAAAAAGTTTCCAACCACTAGAAATACAAAAGAGCAACTTGTTAGTAGAAATCTACTTGACAAATAAGCACTGGAATAAAATTTCATTGAAGGAAAGATTATACGTTGGGCGTACCTTTTACCACCATTTCCATAGGCACAAAGCCCCCCATTAAATCAACAAATTTAGTATCAATTTTTAAGCCCATCTCTGTTTGAACAAACTGCAAGCAAAATCCATAGGTCCATTACCGCTATTTGCAATATAAAACTTACCAGACAAATCCTGATGTTATCAAATCACAGACAGAGAGAAACAAAATTACTCTCCTTGTCATCCCATAACGAAATAATAATAGCAAAAAAAAAAAAAAAAATCTATTGAAATTCCTGAGTTGCATAGTTCAACAAGTTCTTTTTCTAGTCCTTTAATTAGACTTTATTGATAACTCTGTATTCAGCTATCTTTAAACAGTTAAGTGGCCACTGGTCCAAAGGGAAATGTGGCATGTTTAGATATGTTTTACTCATTTGAAATTTATTGATAACTCTGTATTCAGCTATCTTTAAACAGTTAAGTGGCCACTGGTCCAGAGGGAAATGTGGCATGTTTAGATATGTTTGACTCATTTGAAATTGCTCAAAGATTTTCTGAAGGCATTCTTTGGGCAGAACAAACAAGTGACTACTTCCAGTTAGCAGGACAAGCTTATATTGCCAGGCAGTCGGTATGACTATACCGCATCAAATTTGCATCATTTTAAAAATCAGAAGGAAAGTATGATAGGGAAAAGAGCTTCACTGCAAGAAATATGACTCAAGAGGTACATTGGTGTCATCGAAAGGAACATATCAATTGGTCTTACCCCAAAAAAAAACATTTAACAATAATTACAGGTAAACTGGGGTCCAAATGCATTGTGGGTTTAAAGTGTATGTGTTGAACACGTGTCACAATTTCCATCATACAAACTGAGTGATTTAAAAGGTGGGGCAGGGGCAGATTGGTGCAATCCTTAAACATGACAATTTAGGGAGATCTATTATGCGAATCAATAGTTTAAAAGATGCATTACAAAAGGGGTGTTAATTTACAGAGATCTACCCAAAAACACTGTAGTTGTTTATCACATGCCTATTCAATTTACAGGTCAACCAGGATCAGCCATAATCAACAAAATGGAGATCATATCTCATAAGACTGGAATTTCCAAAAAATTGGAGTTAACATGTAACTGAACACATTAAGAATCTTACCTCAGGGCAAAGCACATTGATGCGAATCCCTTTACGTTTGTAGGGTGCAAGTGATCTAGTAAACATGACAACACCACCTGCAACAACATAACCACTGAGTATTAACGAATATGTAAAGAAGCCACTAATCAAATATTAATCGGTAACACAATGAACAAACCTTTTGAACCAGTGTAGATAGGATCAACGTACATCGGATAAAGACCAGAAGCAGATCCCATATTTATAATTACACCAGGCTTTTGCATAGCTTCCATGTTCTTAATCTGCTTTTAGAACTGTACATGATTACTGATGCTTACAATTCAATGAGTCAATAAAATGATAACATTGACATAAATCCTTTCCTCATGGATCCATAACATCCCCAACTTATCAATACTTTTTCTTTCGTGAATAAAATTTATCAATCATAAATAGAAAATACAACTTAGAAAAGTCTTTTTTATTGTATATCTCGCCTCCAGGCAGCTACTCTTTCTAAGAAATTGTTAGATGACCCAGAGATGGGCTTGTGGAAGTTCATTTTATTGGTGAAGAATTGGCAAAAACGATAACGAATTTTGCACAGTAATAAGGTCAAGGAAAAACTTTTGGGATTTTAATGATAAATCCCTAGTATAAATTCTACAACTTGGCATCTCAAAGAATTTAAAGTGGCCTCAACATCATCAAAACTATTTCTGGCAGCATTGAGTAAAAACATTATATTACAAGATTACATACCGCAAGCTGGGTGCAATTAATAACTGCAATCAGGTTTACATTAATGGCGTGTCTCCATGATCGAGTGCCATCAGTTTGGTCCTTATAGAATGGTATTGAAGTGCCAATTCCAGCACCATTAATACAGATGTCCAATCCTTGATAAGTCGCTAAATGCTTCTCAAAAACACCATTTAAATCCCCTGTTCATCCCATGAAGATTACATTTTATCTTGAAGGCACTGCTAAGTGTACATACGGAAGGAAAAAAATCTACACATTGAAGAAGCTATCCATCTACTTCACAGGTTTAAAAAGAGACAAAACCAAAAGAATATAAACCCAAGCGTGTCCGTATTTGTGTGTTCATACACAAACGCATGCTAGATTTTCAATTTATTCTTGACAGCAACCTTGTTAACCCTTTAATATACATTAGTCTCTCAGTACAATGTTGTTGTGTCATTGCATAGAGTACACATGCAAATCTTGTGCTCTTTTTATACAATGAAAATAGAGTGAAGAGGTGCAAACCAACAACATTAAGTTTATAATGACAATCACAAATTGACCAAAATAATAACTGCACTACTTTTGGATGGAAATACCACAAAAATAAAAGGGTCCCTCACTAGCTCTTCAGGACTGAGCTTGAAGCAGATACATATTTCCAGTATAATAAGTTTTCATTTGTGTGTGTGTGTGTGTGTGTGAAAAATTGCACTTTCTCACCCCAAACAGTTGTGCCAATTTGGATATCCAAATGAATTTTATACTTGAGCAATCAAACCACCTGAACTAGTGATTAGTTGCAATGTTTTCCGATTTTTAAAAACACTTCAATGCTCATCATATTTATCTTAATTCACATTGTTGTTAAGTTATCACAGAACAACTTACTTGGGCTATGCCTATCTTTATCAATACAACTACTTATTACCTATAAAAAAAAAAGTTATCAGAACAACTAGAAGAAAGATAAGCACATAAATGTTATGGTTTAACTATGGTGGAAGCTTTGTGAAACTTTAATGTTAGGTAATATTGCGACTGACCGATAATTAACAGTGGTATATATGTGCATATGTGTGTATATTTATATTGTTAAAACATAAGACTCGGGACCCTAAAACCAGTCTCATAATTTAAAATGCTACATACATATATATATATATATATATTTCTTAAATATAAAACTCAGTGAGAGAAGTACTGAGACGAGAATATCTGTTAGAGACAGATATTATTTCTCTTACTTGTGTTGGTCACGTCGCATTTTATAAACATAGCAGCAGGAAATTCTAAGTTGGAGTGGAACTTTGCATTCTCCTTTTCAACTAAGGATGCCACTTCCGCTCCCTTTTCAGAGAAATCAACAACTGTCACAAATATTCCCTTCTTTCCAAGAGCCAAGCAAAGTGCCTTACCTACATATCAATTGCCACGAGATGACCAAATTTTATGACATGCTACATCAATGATATATCTAGAGCATGCACAAGTTATATGACATGCTGCATCTTTTGGATAAATTCCATTTTTAGTATCCAAGATATGAAAAATTATACTCTCTGCACTGCTGACATGGTAGAATTTGATTTTCAAGACAGTAAAATATGCAAGCAAATAAACTTTATTTCTCTTACAAATCAAATTCTATCATGTCGGTGGTATGGAGGATATATGTTCTTTAGACCAGGTTGCAAGTAGAAGAACTCCCAAGATGTTTATGATGGATATATTAGTTTCTGCGTATGATAAAGCGCCAGATATCCACCACTTTGAATCTGTGCTATGAGCAGTTTTTGAATTGACAAGCTGCCAATATATTTATTATTGCCCATTTTCCATTGTGAACCAATCAGTTTGTAGTAAGTTAGTAGCATATTTATACATGCTTAAATATTATTGACTAGAAAGTAAAAACTATAGACGCTCTAGGCTGTGCTTGATTACATGAAATTGATACTTCGAAATTGGGCCATAAGCTCCCATCCTAAAGCCACAGTCCGGTTGCTACTTCTTCCGGTGGAGTTAAAATTGGACACAAAACCTATGAAGCTCAAGTAAGAAAGAAATAAAAAAATAAAACACAAGCACGGAAACCAAGACTACAGAATTCAAACTCCGTATCAAATCCAAATCCTCACAGCCGAACACAACCCTCAACTGCAAGATCAACGCGAGCGATGGACAAAGAAAGAAGTGCAGGACTCATCGATAGCCTATATTACTCATTTTGGTACGTCAACTCGGCTACGTTTATAGGAAGTTCTAGATTCCCTAAGAAAGAAATAGAGAATCAAATAATACTCCGAATAAACTTTTTCATTTTACCGATTCCAGAGGCTCCACCAGTGACCAGAGCTGATAGGCCAGGTTTGAGCTCCATTTCGTTTGGAATATGATCGCCACTCCGATGCTTGGTGACTAACGATAGAGAGAAACAGAGAGTCAGAGTCTCGGACTCTCGGCTCCCTTTTGTTCTTTAAAAATTAACAGGTTACGCTCCAAATTTGTTAAAGCTTTTCGGTAGTGGATTTCTGTAGAAATCCTCTGTGGCCGTAGCATGGTCCTTTTTCTATTTACGGGCAGCGAGATCCAACTTGGAAAGGTCCGTCCTATCCTCGCTGCTCGGTTTCGTCGTTATCCAATAGAGTATAAAGCATTCGAAAGCTCGGCCGGCTGTCAGGGTACACTTGTCGTATTGGTATCATCTGCAAAAAACCTTATCTCCTATTTTTGGACAATATAACGCAAAGTTGATATTGTATTTTGTACCTCTTTTATGCGTGCATACGTTATTTAAATCGATAAGAATATTTTTCCAAAGAAAGAAATCGATAAGAAATATTAAGAATAGCAGTGTATGGTGTTGAAACTAGAGTTTTGAATAATATAGTTTTTGTTTAAATATTTAATTTCGTGTTCTTGTTTTCGGTAATAAATATAATACGTAGTCATAACTCCAATGCTGTAAGTGGTGAAAAGGTTTTATTCAAAAATGATAAATGCAAACGTTTTGCACGCCCTTTACATGAATAAGCTAGAAAAACGTACATAAATGTGAAGGAAACAAGGAAGCTGATTTGGTCATTCTTTCTTCGTTTCTCTCTCCACCAAAATGCTCTCTATCTAAAGTTTAAAAATCTTACTTTCCCCGTCCAGATCGGATCCACTCACCCTTTTCTCCCGTCTGTACAGTTCCAACACTGTCCTACCATGTTTTTTTTTTTTTTTTTTTTAAATTT
>QEOT01000724.1:4987-18897 GCA_003123785.1 Pterocarya stenoptera
ATGAATATGAGCCTAAAACTTGCTTTTGTGCAGGCAATTGATACTCCTGTAGATAAAAAACCTCTGCAACCTCTAGCCTGGTTCCGACCACCCCCACAAAAAAAAAAAGGCCCCTAGAAAAAAAGAAAAGAAAAAAAAGGAGGAAACTAAAAAAATACTAGTGTTGTAACGAAAACTATATTTTCTCACTGATCTTCTGTTCTAAGCTTTTTAAAAAAAAAAAAAAAAACTAAGTCGTGTCTTGTCTTAAACTGATAGAGATTTGGAAAATGATTATCTCGGTCATGGATTTCTTTTTTCAAAAGCATATATGATCATATTAATGACATCGATGCATCTTCAGGAAATAAACATAATCTAATTTGGTAGGCATTTTAATTATGCTCGTGTCGATGACTACTTTATTAAAGTAGACACCGTTCCACAACCATCTTGATTCTTGAGTCTTGACTAGAAGCCTATAAAAAATCTAAGAGATAAAATAATTAATTACTCATGTTTTGGACCGATATGAGATAAGGTCAGGAGTTTCCTTAGGCATACATTGAACAGTTCTTTTTAAGCCAAGAAGATGGATTCCTTTCCAATATCTCCCCACGGATAGCAGTTCAGAAAACAGAGTCAGAATAGAACTGACTGCACAACGTCCAAAATAGTCCACCCAAATTTATGCTGAAGTGATCTCTAAATAACCTGTAAATAAGAATAAAAAAAATTATAAATAATAATAAATAATTTATAAATAATAGTAAAGTGTCCCATCATTTACCAAACAGAGCTCATAGAGAAAGACCGAGAAGTTGGAGAGTGACATGAGAGAGAGAGGGAGAGACGCGTGGCGACACTTTGTCCGTAAGCATTAAGCTATGCTTCGACTTTATTTATGCTAGACTGATTTCTCGTATTAAAAGTAGAGAGCATTTTAACTGTTTTATGCTAAATCATAATCATGACCCGCACATGATGATAGACTCAAATGAGAATACAAATATGCCGCACTCTGATCTCCTTAAATAAAGTCATAGAATAGAATTCCTTAATGCAGTCTCCATTTTCTTGTGTCCGAGAATAAAGTTAACATGTCAAAACACCTCCCCCACAAAATGGAGCACTTTAGTCTTTAGTTACCCTGTATTTTGTACTTAACCAAGTATGATGATCATCATCATTACTTTCAATTAACCATGTATGTATATATGAAAGCAGTCATACAATTGGAATATTCTGAATCTCTCTGCTTTCAGCTTTGATCTATATAATAAGCCGACTCCAAAAAAATACCTACAAGCAAGCCTATATTCAAAAGTTTTCTCTCTCTCTCTCTCTCTCTCTCTCTCTAGATCATCTCTCCCCTAACAGACATCAAGCGATGTCATCCAAGGCAGAAAAAGATGCTATAAAACACAGGTTAAACGCAAAATTGTACAAAGCTTTGCTGAAAGAAGAAGCGACGGACAAGGTGAAAGAACTGTGCAGAGATGTTGAAGAAAAAGGATTACATATATTGACAATACATGATGACACTGTGCTACATGCGGCCACTTACTCCAGACAATCCCGATTGGTACTCGACCTTCTAGAGGCATTGCCTCCCGATCATCTCGATAAAATGACCCGCCAAAACCACCAAGGAAATACCATCCTCCATGACGCGGCCACATCCGACAACCTTGATGTGGCACAGAAGGTGTTGGTGAAAGCTCCGGGACTCTTAAGCATGCGTAACCACCTTGGAGAAACCGCGCTCTTTCGGTCTGTTCGCTATGGCAAGGAAAATATATTCAAATTTCTTATGGAGAAAATTTCCAGTTACAGTGAAGCTAATCAGCAACTCTTCCTTTGGAGGAGTGATAAAACCACCATTCTTCACGTTGCCATTCTTGCGCATCATTTTGGTTGGTCCATTCTAACATCATGACAAAACCCATTACATGCATTGATGCACATCTTGATCACGCCTCTCCTTATATATAATCTTAATAGGATTTTTTTTCTTTGTTTTTTCCCCCTTTTGTATGAAACTGGAAACAGATTTGGCCCTGAAAATTGCGAAAAAGTTCGAATACTTGGTAAATGAAAGAGACGCGGATGGGATGACCGGTCTTCAACACCTATCATGCAACCCTGGAGCTTTTCAACGAGATAATAAAGTGGAATTCCTCCAGAATATCTTCAATTCTAGTTCGTTTTTATCCAATCTTTATCATGTTAATTTTGTGAATATATAGACAGTCATTCTTTGGATTTCTCTTCTTACAAATAGCTAGAAAAGTAGTGCTTATACGATAAATTTCAAGAATCATATATTGAACTATATAATTATTCTTCGTCTTAACTTTTTTTTTTCCCCTTTCTGCATGATTTACAGCATATAGAAGCAAGTTGAAATAATTTCAGTAGATATGTACTTTAGTTGGTTTTAGAAGATACTTGCCACAAACTTGGTAAAATTGATGGATATATATATAATATAATGAAACTACTTAAAAGAAAAACAAAAAGTTGGTTTTAGATGAAAATTAGGTGAATTTAAATGGAACTTGGTGCTAAGAAAACTTTTATAAGTACTTTAAATTGCTAACGAATTCTCTAAGCCAATGTACTATTTATACATAATATTATATCTTTGTATATTTTTCAATCTTTTTGTAAAATAACCAAATTTATATGAAACTAGTACTGACTTCAGAACTCATAAACAGTCAGGTTACACTGTAGCTCGTCTATACAGTCAAAAGTTGAAGAGCAAGAGACTACTAGTTATGAATCAGCTATGAAGCTTGCCAAGTTCTTAATAGAAAAAGATTTCTCTTGGGAGGCAACTTATCCTGGAATAGACAAGAGTAAGCCCACGCTTCATAAATATGGTACTGGGAGTCATAGCGTAGAGAAGGGAGTTGGACAAGTCCCCGGCCTGTTAGTGACTTCGCTTGGTCAAAGGGATCAACCAGACACAACTACTCCTTTATTTTTGGCAACAAAGTCGGGCTGCATAGACATTGCAGAAGAAATCCTGAATTGTTACCCCCAGGCAGTTGAGCATATTGATGACAAAGGGCGCAATATATTGCATATAGCGATCAAGTATCGCCAGTTAAAGATTTTTGAGCTTGTGAAGGGATATGAAGTGCCAATGAAGAGGCTGGTACGAAAAGTAGATGAAGAAGGAAATTCAATACTTCATACAGTTGGAATAAAAATGGCAGATTATATACCCGAGAAACTACGAGGCCCTGCACTCGAATTGCGAGAGGAAATGCTGTGGTTTGAGGTGGTGTAATTTCAATCCCCTTTCTGGCTGCTTTAATTTGGGCATACAAATACACATGATATTTGCCACACTTCCAGCCAATAACTGATCTATATTTTATTTAAAGTAATAATTAAGTAAGTAATTAATTACATGCAAAAGTACATGATTTTAGGACAATATCATTAGTTGGGTGAACCATTATGGCCAATTCAAGTACATCCTTTCAAGGAAGGTAGAAATTTATAACAATTTTGTTTTCTAAATGCTTGGTCATGTGCATAGCTATTTCCGTGTTTCTCATTGAGTTTCCACTCATTATGGTCTGTTCGTGTGTGCATGCAGCGTGTGAAGTCAGTCACCCCACCCCATTTCGTTGATCACCGTAACGATATGAAGCTGACCGCTTACGGGTTATTTTATCAAGCGAACAATGAATTAAGAACATCAGCAACAGAATGGCTAAAGCGGACAGCAGAAGGATGCACCGTTGTGGCAGTTCTCATTGCTACCGTTGCCTTTGCTGCAGCCTATACAGTACCTGGAGGTCCTAATAGTCAGACCGGTGCTCCAGTCCTCGTCAACAAACCTTTCTTTGTTGTTTTTACGGTGACTGATGTTCTTTCCCTTTCATTTGCTTTGACATCAGTGGTAATATTTCTCTCAATCGTCTCATCGCCATTTCGATTACCAGACTTTAAGGAATCTCTTCCAACTAAACTAATGCTAGGCTTCACATTTCTGTTCCTCTCTGTGTTCATGATGATGTTTGCGTTTGCAGCAACCGTTCTTCTCATGATACAGAACAGGGAAAACTGGACAAAAGTTATCCTATATGCACTGTCTTTCCTGCCAGTCGGAATCTTTGCACTTTCGTATTTCCCTCTCTATCTTTCACTTTCAGAAACCTTCAAGTATTTGTTGAGGAAACTAGGGAAGGCAAATCCCCCGAGCCTTTCTATTCCAGTGCTGTCTAGTTTGACCAATTTGTCGCTTCGTAGGACAAATCGAAGCAGTAATTTCCGTACCCTTCAGCGTCAACTCAATCACAACCGGCACCAGGAGAGACAAGATCATTTTTGTTCCCCAGACGCCAATCAGAGCTCTAATTTCTCAGTTTGAAGGGAACCATCATGACATTGGTCCGTCGGAATGTATACGTACAGTACTATTTGTATTGAAGTTGGTTTAATGTGATGTTATTTTTCAGAAAACTGTTTTTTAAGTTTACTAAGTTTAGTCTTTATTATTATTAGTTAATCTTGGAAGTTGTCTTTCTGATTTAAAGATGTTGTGAGTTTCAATGTAAGCATATATATATCAGATTAAAGAGAAATGAAGAGGTAGAACATTCAGAATCAATCTTCACGTTGGAGATTGAAGTTTCTCTCAAAACATACTCTGTTTTTTCCTTTTGTTCTGTTTTTATCAACAATTGGTATCAGAGCAAACCAGGTTGATCTGAACGGTCGTCAATGGCTACCTTCGGAGCAACTACAACAGTTCCCATCTTCAGTGGTGAGAACTACGACTATTGGAGCATAAAGATGAAGACTTTTTTCTTATCTCAGGATCTCTGGGATGTAGTAGAAAAGGGAGTTGCAGTTCCTTCAGAAGGAGTCTCAGATTCTGCACAACACAAACAAGAAAGCACCAAGGATGCAAGGGCTCTGTTTATTCTGCAACAAGCTGTGACTGAATCAATCTTTCCAAGATTGATGAGGGCCAATACTTCAAAGGATGCGTGGGAAATCCTGCAATCAGAATTCCAAGGAAATGCAAAGGTAAAAATAATCAAACTTCAAGGATTAAGAAGGGAGTTTGAAAATTTAAAAATGAAGGAATCTGAAGAGGTGAAAGAGTATTGTTCTAGATTAATTGAAATTGTTAATCAAATGCGTGCTCATGGTGAAGAGGTTGCAGATCAGAGAATCATTCAAAAAATTCTTATTAGTCTTCCAGAAAAATATGATCATATTGTTGCAGTAATTGAGGAATCGAAGGATCTACAAACTTTATCAGTTACTGAACTGATGGGATCACTTCAAGCTCATGAACAGAGAATAGCAAGAAGGAGTGATGATTCCTTGGAGCATGCCTTTCAATCTAAAGTAATTCTGAAAAACAAGAAAGTGGAAGATTATAAGAAGAAGCCACAAAAAGATCAAAAGCACACAGATTACATTCAGAAAGAAGGAAAGATAAAAGGGAAAGAAAAGCAAAGTGAGTTTCCACCTTGTGGTATTTGTAAAAAAAAAATCATCTTGAGAAGAACTGCTATCATCTCGGGAAGCCTCAATGTTGGAATTGCAAGAAGTTTGGACATATGGAGAAAGATTGTAGATACAAAAACAATCATCAAGCTCATTATTCTGAAGAAAAGGAAGAAAGTGAGCATCTGTTTTTTGCTTGCCAAGCTACTACAAAAGAAGAAAAACTTTGGTTCATTGACAGTGGGTGTAGCAACCACATGGCCTCAGATGAATGCATCTTCACTGATTTGGATTCCTCTGTTAAAACCAAAGTTAAGATGGGTAATGGAGATCTGGTTGAATCAAGGGGTAAAGGCACAGTGGCCATCTCGACAAAGAAAGGTACAAAACTTATTAAAGATGTATTACTTGTTCCTAGTCTTGATCAAAATCTGTTTAGTGTTGGTCAAATGATGGAAAATGGTTATTCTTTATGCTTTGAGAATAATATGTGCAAAATATATGATAAAAAAAACAAAGTTGAACTTGCTGAAGTAAAAATGGGAAGAAGTAGAAATTTTCCTATTCAATGGAGCTTTCCTAAAGCTATGGTGGCAACTGTGGAAGATACTATGTTATGGCACCAAAGATTTGGACACTACAACCTCAACTCCTTGAGATTGTTGCACCAGAAGGAGATGATGAGGGACTTACCTCTCTTAGAAAAAGAAGCACAAGTCTGTGAGGGATGCATGCTTGGGAAACAACACAGGCTACCCTTTCCTTCGGAAAGCACATGGAGAGCTAAAGAAAAATTAGAGCTGGTTCACACTGATGTGTGTGGTCCAATGAGAACTTTAACTCACAATCAAAGCAGGTATTTCATTCTCTTCATAGATGATTTTACTAGAATGATGTGGGTGTATTTTCTTCGTGAAAAATCTGAAGTTCTTGGAACTTTTAAGAAGTTTAAGCTACTGGTTGAAAATCAATCTGATCATAAAATTAAATCATTGAGAAGTGATCGAGGCATTGAGTATAACTCCAAAGAGTTTGAGAAATTTTGTGAAACAGAAGGGATTGAGCATCAATTAACAGTAGCATATACTCCCCAACAGAATGGAGTATCCGAGAGAAAGAATAGAACCGTGATGGAGATGGCAAGGTGTANGAGTGATCGAGGCACTGAGTATAACTCCAAAGAGTTTGAGAAATTTTGTGAAACAGAAGGGATTGAGCATCAATTAACAGTAGCATATACACCCCAACAGAATGGAGTATCCGAGAGAAAGAATAGAACCGTGATGGAGATGGCAAGGTGTATGCTATTTGAAAAAAAATTGCCTAAAGAATTTTGGGGTGAAGCAGTGAATACTGCTGTGTTTTTACTTAATCGAGTACCAACAAGAGCAGTAGAAAATCAGACACCTTATGAGGCATGGAGTGGAATAAAACCCACTGCAAGTTTTCTAAGGGTGTTTGGTTCTATATGTTACGTCCATGTTCCATCTCAGAAAAGAAGTAAACTGGAAGTGAAAGCTGAAAAAGGTATTTTTGTGGGATATAGTACCATTTCAAAAGGCTTTCGAGTTTTTAACTTGGAAACTAGAAAGCTTGTTGTTAGCCGAGATGTGAGGTTTAATGAGAATGCCTCTTGGGATTGGGAAGCTGAGAAGGTGGTTCAACAAAGTGTAGAGATATCACTTGTACCATCATCTGAGGTAGAAGAAGAAATAGAGGATGAAGCAAGTATTCCTCTGGAAAATGAAGCTGGAAGCCCCACAGTAACCCAAAAGATTTCCTCCAATAGTGATGAAGAATCAACACCAGAATCTCCCATAAGAAAATCAAGATTATTGAGTGATGTTTATGAACATTGCAATTACACTTTTCTTGAACCAGAGAATTTTGCAGCTGCATCAAAAGAAAGAGTGTGGTTGAAAGCTATGGAAGAGGAGATAAAAATGATTGAAAAAAATGAAACTTGGGAATTAGTGGCTCAACCTGTGAACAAGGAAATCATTGGAGTTAAATGGATTTACAAAACCAAGTTGAATCCCGATGGTTCAATACTGAAGCATAAAGCAAAACTTGTAGTCAAAGGCTATGTACAACAGCCAGGAATTGATTATAATGAAACTTTTGCGCCTGTTGCAAGAATGGACACTATAAGAGCACTTGTTGCACTTGCTGCTCAAAAGGGATGGAAAATATGGCAACTAGATGTAAAGTCAGCCTTCTTAAATGGTGTTCTAGAAGAAGAGGTTTATGTCAATCAACCTGAGGGATTCATAAAGGAAGAAGGACAGGTTTACAAACTAAAAAAGGCATTGTATGGATTGAAACAGGCACCACGTGCCTGGTATGGAAGAATTGATAGTTATTTTACTGATCAAGGATTCAGGAGGAGTAAAAGTGAACCAACCTTGTATGTGAAGTCACAAAACAGTGCTGAAATGATCATTGTATCCTTGTATGTTGATGATCTTGTCTTTACAGGAAATAATGCAGAGATGATTGAAAAATTTAAAAAGGAAATGATGGCCAGTTTTGAGATGACTGACTTGGGAAAGATGCACTATTTTCTTGGGATGGAAGTAAGCCAAGAAGAAGATGGAATTTTTTGTTCCCAAAAGAAATACACAGAAGATTTGTTGAAAAGGTTTAATATGACAGGTTGTAAGTCAGTTGCAACACCATTGATTCCTAATGAAAAGCTAAGAAAGGAAGATGGTGTCAAGAAAGTGGATGCATCAACCTATAGAAGTTTAGTGGGAAGTCTGCTTTATTTGTGCAATACCAGACCTGATATTCTGTTTGCTACCAGTTTGCTTTCAAGGTTTATGCAATGTCCAAGTCAGATTCACTTTGGAACTGCTAAGAGAATTCTAAGGTACTTGCAAGGAACAATTGATTTGGGCATGTGGTACAAGAAATCTTCAGGAACAAAGCTGGTTGGCTTCACTGATAGTGACTGGGCAGGTTCTACAGATGATATGCAAAGTACTTCTGGTTACTGTTTTGGTCTTGGATCTGGTATGTTTTCATGGAGTTCAAAGAAACAAGGAAATGTAGCTCAATCCACAGCCGAGGCAGAGTATGTTGCTGCTGCTGGATCAGCAAACCAGGCCATATGGTTAAGAAGAATTCTAGAAGATATGGGGGAAAAACAACAAGGTTCTACTGAGATTTTTTGTGACAATAAATCAGCAATTGCCATAGCCAAGAATCCTGTTCAGCATAGTCGAACCAAGCATATAGCAATCAAATACCATTTTTTGCGTGAAGTGGAAGCAAGTGAAGAAATTGAATTAAAGTTTTGTCGCTCAGAAGAACAAATAGCTGATATTTTTACAAAAGCTCTTCCTAGAGAAAAATTTCAGTTGCTCAGATCAATGCTTGGAATATCTGAAAAATACATCAAGGAGGAGTATTGAAGTTGGTTTAATGTGATGTTATTTTCCAGAAAACTGTTTTTTAAGTTTACTAAGTTTAGTCTTTATTATTATTAGTTAATCTTGGAAGTTGTCTTTCTGATTTAAAGATGTTGTGAGTTTCAATGTAAGCATATATATATCAGATTAAAGAGAAATGAAGAGGTAGAACATTCAGAATCAATCTTCACGTTGGAGATTGAAGTTTCTCTCAAAACATACTCTGTTTTTTCCTTTTGTTCTGTTTTTATCAACAATTTGTCTATAGGGTTAATAAATATTCCTTCTGGCCATACTGATATAATTCACAGAAAGTTGCAGGATGAGTAGCTTAATTGGAGTGCTAGCTGCTTTGCGTTAAGGTTTATATATCCATGAAAACAATACTAATTGTAATTGACATGCATGCATGTGTGCATGCATTGATCTGTTGGCTATCTGTAGTTGTCTGAGCAATCTGCATGAATATATAGTCAAAAGGATATGATGTAACATGTTATAAAGTGGTACGGGGAAAAGATCATGAGCTCCCAAAATGTACGGCGCCTATCCGCATTAATTGTCATCACTAAATTGTAACTATACGTTAAGAGTACGTACGTACGTTAAAACAGTTTGTACGGACGTTGAATTATATATTACACCTAGAGGGGGATTGTTAAAAAATAATAATAATAATTCACTACAATAAAAATAGTATTTTTTGACTAATTTATTGTCACTAAAAGACTATTCACAATTAATTTTAATTGTGAATAGTCTTTTAGTCGTGATAAATTAGTCACAAAAGATCGTTTTTATTGTAGTGATTTCAATAGATGATTGAAGATGAAGTGTTTGCCTAGGACTATGTGAATAAGGTGATAGAATTCATCATTACAAGAAGATCTGTTTTTCCCCACATTTGAAATTCTCCGCAATAAGTACTTAAATCGTCGCATTTGATTATTCTCAACGATTTAAAAATTGCTACATGTCTGTTGCATTTATTTGCTCACTTCTATTTTAACCTAACAAATACAAAAAATCGCCGCAAATATTTATTTTTTCCAGTTTGCATATTAAATCGTTGGGAAAACATATTTGCGGTGAATTATAGTCGTCGCAAATATTTAATTAATCGTTGCGAATGAAGAGATCTATTCCAACGGTCTAATTAATCACTGAGAAAATGTTTTGCAATGGTTAGATATCATTCCAAATACTATAAAAATCGTCGCAAATAAGTATTTTCAATGATCTGTGATCGCCACAAATAAGGTTAATATACGGAAAAAATATTTTCAGCAAGTAAAATTCGCCGGAAAAAGGTATTTCACAAAATTAAAAAAAAAATGCACAAAAACAGAATACATAAATTACTTAAAACCCACAAAAAATGCATAGAAAATTTCTTTTGAAGTGCATACGCAACTTAAACATAAAATTTGCATAAACTACCCTTTACTTAAATTTCCTCCACTTGAGTATACTCTATTATCCAAATCCTTCCTCCATACATGTATCATTCAATCCACCTAGTGTAACCCAAGACCCTCCAACATACATACATTAATCCAACACTTCAACATCGTACATAATCAAGCTCCATTCACAGTCATCTAACCACCATTTTAATATGTGTAAAATGAAGAGAAAGGAATAGAAGTTATACCGACACTTCAACAGATCATTACATCTGTTGAGATGTTCCTTTTGTCTTGCAGCTGCGACTGTTGCTTTTTGCATCACTCTTAGCTACTGTTTGATATCTCTATGAGGAGTTATTTCAAGGGTTTAACACAAATTCATGGAGAATTAATCAAGCTCAAGATGAAACTGAAGAGAGGAGAGGAATGGGACTGATTTGCAGCAACTAAATCAAACCAGAAACATAGTAATAATAGATGACAGTTTTATTTTTCACCTCAAACTTGAACTAGTTTAAGGGCTCGTTTGTTTGCAGAACTAAAACTAGAAACTTATAAAAACATTTTAGAAGTTTTCGTACTTTGAAAGGTTTTGCCAAAACAAACACAATTTCGCACCAAAGGTTTTCATCTCACTCGATCTCAAATGTATTATATACTATTCATCTCATCTCACTGACAGAAACATTTGCCTCATCCCCTCGTCGGACTGATAAACGATGTCGTACTTGACTAATAAACGTTTGACTAATAAAGGTGCCGTACTTGAGTATTAAAGGATGCCTAAAAAAAAAGGGAAACAAAGAAAAAAAAATATGCATTTTGGCTAGCACGCCGAACTGTGCAGCACTGAAGAAGCATTCCACTGTTCATGCATAGGCAATCTGTTGGGTTCCGCACAGAACATCCGGGTGAAACAAAGTACGTATATGTACGCTTGTGGCTCCCATAACAATAAATATTTTAGAAAAAGTCAAACTAATCTATCTTATCTCATATAAACTCAACATATCTCAATACTATTTATACATATCTAAAAAAATTTCATCTCATATCTGAAAACAAATGATGTCTAAGTTGTTTAACTATTGTTTTCGTGGTTTCTATGAAGGTTTTTCTACCTCTTGACGTGGCTTAAAATAAGGGAATGGTGGAGAGGATGAGAGCTGAATAGTAGAAAGAAAAGAGAGGAGCTGTGTGTTGTTGTTCCCCTCAGTTCCAGCTACTTAGAGCTGGTTTGGGTCTGAGATTTTAAGGTCATTTGGTATTCCTAATGTCACATATTTAGGTTGAGTTAAAGAGATGAGATAAAGGCAAACTAAGGGGCCAGAACTTAAAAGGAATTAGAGCTAAAGTTGCTAAATTTTCTGCGCTAGCTTGTACAACCAATAAGTTAGTTGTATACCTGCTTCAAAAACCCCACTCCTTCAACTATAATCCCAACGACAATCTGATGCAACTGGTTTAAGGAACTAGGTTATGTTATATGGTACTTACTACAACAAAATGGATGTAAAAATGCCAAACACTTACCATCGTAATTCACACTCCAAACATTAAATCAACTAGGAAGTTCTAGAGGAAATTGCCTATGGGATTTAAAAACATTACCTGTTCATCCTACCCACCTGTCTGATATTCAACTACTCACTTGTCCGCTTCCAATTTTCAAAGTCATAAGCCAATGCCACTTTTTCAGGAGTAATCGAATCGACAGGCACAACAGAAGGAATCAGGGAGTTAGCTTAGAGGACAACACTCACCTCTACCACCGGATCTCGAAACCCTCTCCAAAATACCACCAGTCAAGCTAAGCAAGTTTCAAAGAAGGCATACTTGACACCGACTTAAGTAAAACTTAGCAAAATGAGTACTAGAAATGTTACCCAACATCACACATGAAATCCAACTTTTTGCCTCAGATCTAGAACTTCTTTGCACCTCAAAAATAACAGCAGCACCAGCAACATGCAGATCAAATGAAGAGTATGAAAGTATATCCAGTACATACATTTACTCAAAGCATCATGAATGAAGTAAGAATG
Organism: Pterocarya stenoptera; assembly: GCA_003123785.1. Classification (NCBI taxonomy): domain Eukaryota; kingdom Viridiplantae; phylum Streptophyta; class Magnoliopsida; order Fagales; family Juglandaceae; genus Pterocarya; species Pterocarya stenoptera. Next base: position 17,318 of record QEOT01000724.1, read on the forward strand.
AGATCAAAAGTGTAGCAAGAGGCCATTTTCCCAAAACCGTGTTGTACATACAAAATTAGTTTGTTTCAGGTTAATAATGTACTCACCAAATTGACAATCAGTATGTCTCTGAACACCCTTTTTTTTACTAGAAACAAAAAACGGCAACATAACATTTGGCTGAATCATATCTATATTTATTCATAATTGTCGATTTGGCTTCCCCGAGTTGAACTGGTCATATATGTGTTATCTTATATGCCAAGCAAGTACAACATTATCTTTTGACAAAATGAAAACCCTGCGGTTCTAATTCTACTTCAGAATGTGGATGCTAGAAATAACAGCGAAATGGGACAGTGAAAGGGAAATAGAGTAAACAAAGTAGGAATAAAAAGAAGAAGAAAAAAAAATGAGGAAAAAGAAAAAAAATGACAGAAAGATATTATTTATAAGGTTATGGTAGTTTAGGGTTTCTCCCTCATGCTTTATAAGGTCTATTTCTAACTACTTATCTATTGTAGTGAGTTCATATTGATTCTTTTAGGACTTATAATATTCTAATATACTTCTTAGTTAGATATCATGCTGGTTTAACTCTTGATAACTTTAATCAAACTCATTTTTTTTTAATGAATAAACGTGGTAGTAGCAGCTGACCAAGGTTAGTACTATATCAAAAGTGATTACAGTGGCATTCTATCTAGTATAATACTTGAAAGCAGATTAGACTAGCCTATGTCAGGGAATTCTTTGTCAAGTGGCCGGGGTCAAGCCATAAATAAGTCTTTGTGTTTTTGTTGTGAATCGATGATTTGCCTAATTCAGAATCATAATGAACATATACTGGAAATCATCACATCTATATTCCAAATTACCAAGGTCTTTTTGTCAATAAAGGTCTTTTCGTCATATAGCTCATATACATATATACATAATACAGAAATGCAGAAGAGCCGGAAGTTGATTTTTCTCCACCCTCTTCTCTTCAATCTCCTTTTTCTATCGCCTTAAATTATCTCTCTTCCAATCTAACAACTACAATTTTAATGAGTAATAAATATCCAAGTACATAGGATATGAAAAGCGATCCCAATAATATTATTATCACCATTGTTATTGTGAAAGTATAGATTCTACAGGAAGGACATTAACACTGCCAATTAACATTTCTGCAAGGAATGTATCTCCCATTTTCAACTAAAGACTATAAATGCAACCCCTTTAGACAATGTTTTAGCACTTCCAGAAATGGGCCTGCTTGGCCTACATGCCTCAACCTATCAAATCACAAGAGGTAACCAACTAAGAGTTTATTTATCAAGCCTCTCAACCCGCCAAATGCTTTGAAATTCACTGCCTTTACATTAGGCTGGTCAAATCAATAAACAATAACTCCCTTCTATTAATTTCAATTTTTAGGGGGAGCTTGGGTTGGGCACAAGGCTTGGTGTTCTAGATCTTTGCATGCCTAGCTTCATATGTGCAAATAGAATGGGTCGTGCCTCCTTAGATTATAATAATAAAGACATTAAAGTATTATAGAACAGTTTTTCATTCATCATAATATCATGGTTTTTGATACAGTGTGAAAGAAAGCA
>QEOT01000724.1:19661-34946 GCA_003123785.1 Pterocarya stenoptera
ATCAATAAACAATAACTCCCTTCTATTAATTTCATTTTTTAGGGGGAGCTTGGGTTGGGCACAAGGCTTGGTGTTCTAGATCTTTGCATGCCTAGCTTCATATGTGCAAATAGAATGGGTCGTGCCTCCTTAGATTATAATAATAAAGACATTAAAGTATTATAGAACAGTTTTTCATTCATCATAATATCATGGTTTTTGATACAGTGTGAAAGAAAGCAGAGAGAGAAGTCTGAAAGGAACTGAAGTTTATTATTCTATCTTGTATTTACAATCTAAATCCTTGTATTTATAACTAGAGAATAGAAGGAGAGAAGCAAAGAAAGCAATAACAGCAATAACAGAATGTAAACTAATAACATAAAGTAAATTAACTATTACAGTCATCTAATGAGATTATTACACGTGTTGCAGTATATCATCTATTTATTATCTATGATAGTCCCCCTCAAGATAATGTGTATATATTATGCACATTCATCTTGGATAAAAGAACCTCAAATGACTTAAAACCCAAAGGTTTGGTCATTATATCTGCAACCTGATGAGCAAAAGATACATGCAAAGTAGTGATCAAACACTCTTGTAACTTCTCATACACCAAGTGACAGTCTATTTCTATGTGTTTAGTTCATTCATGGTAGACTAGATTGAGTGTGTTGTTGATGGAGGTCAGCAAGTAAGGCTTTAATCCAGATAATTTCATAAACTGTGAATGCTATTGATCTATATTCAGCCTCAGCTCAAGATCTTGATATTGTGCATTGCTTCTTAGATTTCCATGACACAAGAGAATCCCCAATGAAAATACAATAGCCAATTAGTGATCTGCGAGTATCTAGACAGCTAGCCCAGTCTGAATCTGAAAAAGCTTTGACGTGAACCTTCGATGAAGCTGGAAACAATAGACCTTATCCAGGAGCGGACTTGAGGTACCTCAAGATTCTCATGGCAGCTTGTAAATGGGGCATTTGAGGGTTATCTAAGAATTGACTAAGATGGTGTACTCCAAATGTAATGTCGGGTCTGGTATGAGTCAAATACAATAACCTGCCAATTAACCTTCTGTAAGCTGAAATATCATCCACTAATTCAACATCATCTTTTAATAATTTCACATGAGTATCCATGGGTAATGAAGATGGTTTTGCAGCAAGTAAACTAGAATATGAAATGAGCTCTAGAGCATACTTTCTTTGAGATAAAGAGATGCCCTTTTTGGATCTAGCTATTTCCAGCCAAGAAAGAATTTTGCTGGCCCCAGATCTTTTAATTTGAGCTCAGCATTTAGAGATCTTTTAACAATCTCAATTGTAGCTATATCACTACTAGCCGACAGTATATCCTCTACATACAACAACAAAGCAACAAATGAGTTTCCTTCTTTCTTAGTAAACAAGGAATAGTCAACCTTTGATTGTGAGAATCCCATGTTAAATAGCACAGAGGTAAACTTGGAATTCCATTGTCTTGAAGCTTGCTTTAAACCATATAGAGACCTTTGTAATTTACATACTCTTTTGTCCCCCTTGCTAAGATAACCTGGAGGAGGCTTAATAAAAAATTCTTCATCTAATTCCCCATTTAGGAATGCATTATTAACATCTAGATGAAAAATCTGCCAATTGTGAATTGCAGCAAGTGACAGAATACACCTCACAGTAATCATCTTTGCAACAGGTGAGAAAGTCTCAAAAAAAATCTAAGCTTTCCTTTTGAGTATACCCTTTGGCAACAAGTCTTGCCTTGTGTCTCTCGATTGAACCATCAGAATTGTATTTTATTTTATATACTCACTTACAACCTATAGGAGTTTTATTAGGTGGTAACGTTGTGAGGGCCCAAGTGTCATTCATTTCTAATGCAGATAATTCTACATACATAGCAGCTCTCCAATGAGCATGCTGGACAGCTTGGTAATAAAATGAAGGTTCTAATTCTGAAGAAATAGCAACAGAGAAGGCTTTATGAGATTCAGATAATTTGGAGTAAGAAAGAACCTTAGATATGCTATATTTATTACCTGGATTAGTAGCAGGATCTCTGGTAGATGTTTGAGAAGCAGAAGTACTAAATTGCAGTGATAGTTTTGCAAATAACTAGGCATCTTGTGCTGTCGAGTTGATTTTCTCAAAGGTGGAAATTGATTTTCATCATGTAGAGGTAGATTTGTACTAGAGTGACTAACTGAATCAGGAGTAGAATTTTTTGATTGCAATGGTTAGAATTTTCTGAACTAGAAGTAGAATCAGGATGGATTACGTTTTCATTGTAATATGGAACTGGTTTTGGAAGAACTGAAATGAAATTCTTTGAAATATTATTTGACTGAGATGTAGTTTCAGTTATGAAATTTGTATTCGAGTGAAATGAGAAAGGAAATAGTGATTCATGAAATATCACATCTCTGGAGACAAAGTATTTTCTGTTCCAAATCATAAAGCTTGTAGCCCTTTATACCAAATGGATATCCTACAAACATACATTTTCTTGCTCTTGTTGCGAATTTTGATCTGTTTTGGTAAGGGTTGATGCATAACATAAACACCCAAAAACTTTTAAATAATGATATGTTGGAACTGAATTGTACAAAATTTTATGTGGAGATCTGTTATTCAAAATTAAGGAAGGAATTCTATTAATAAGATATGGGCAATAAGTAAACACTCTCCCCAAAAAATCAAAGGTATGTTTGCTTGAAATTTTAAAGCTCTTGCTACATTTAATAAATGTTGATGTTTTCTCTCAACTATAGAGTTTTGTTGAGGTGTTTCTACACATGACACTTGATGCAAAATTCCTTTTGAATTAAAAAAATTGGTCATTTTAAACTCTAAACCATTATCAGATCTCACACATTTTATTTTTATCTCAAACTGTGTTTCAACCAGATTATAAAAAGCAATGAAGATATTTTGAACCTCAGATTTTGTTTTCATTAAGTAGGTCCAAGTAAATCTAGTGTGATCATCCACTAAGGTAAGAAAGTATCTAGAACCGTTATGAGTTGAAACAGAAAAGGGACCCCATATATAAGCATGAACAAGATTGAAAGAAGAGCTTTTATTATATGAATGATTTTGAAAAGAAAGCCTTTTATGTTTGGCTAGAGGGCAAACTGTACAATGGCCATCATGTTTATCTGAAAAACTAATATCTGGTACATTCTTTGAAAGAAGAGTCAATTGAGACATAGAAGGATGTCTTAATCTACCATGCCAGATTTTGGAATTTGTAACAGAGTTGACAGTGTTTGATTTTAGTGGAAACTCAACCGCATAAGCACCTGATTGTTGCAAGATGTATAGCCCAGCAGACTTTCTAGCAATCCCAATCATCTGGTAAATTCCTGAATAAAATAAACATCGGGTAGGAATATAAAAGTGCATTTCTGTGATGAAGTAAGTTTGCTAACTCAAAGCAAATTATATGAAAAAGATGGTACATAAAGTATATCTTTGAGAATTAAATTTTCAGACAATTTAACTGTGCCAAGATGGGTGACTGGTACAGTATTGCCATTTGGAAGCTTAACCGAAGTGTTTAAAGACTTTGTTATGGAGGTAAAGATATCAATGGAATGAATAATATGGTCTGTAGCACCAGTGTCTACAATCCAATTATTCCGAGATACTGATGAAGATGATGAACAATTTGAAGAGAAACTGGAAAGTATCATACCTTGGGTAGTTTGGAAATGAGTGCTAGAAACAACATTGGCTGCTTGATGAGTGATGGTTTCATTAGATTGTGAGTGGATTAAGGCTAGCAATTTTTGACAGTCCTCTTGAGAGAAATGCAGGTTATTATAAGACTCAAAAGGTGTATCAAGAGGTTGGCCCGTGACTTGGTTTGCTGATGAAGACTTTCCTTTCTGTCGAGAGTTGGTAAATTTGAAACTTGGAGGATAGCCGTGTACTTTGTAACATTTATCAACCGTGTGATTGGTCATCCCACAATGAGTGCACAACAATTTTGCCCTTCTATGCTGCTGATTTTCAAGAACAAATCTTTGGCCTGATGAATTTGATTCTTGCATTTTACTCATAAAAGCAACAGTGTCAATTGTGCTATTTCTACTAATTTCTCTTTGTTTCTCTTCTTGGACCATTAAAGAAAATACTTTGTTTATCTCTGGTAAAGGTTCCATAATCAGAATCTGCCCTCTGACATGAGAGAAACATTCATTCAATCCCATTAAGAATTGAATGACATGTTGCCTATCTTGATATTTCAAGAATTGTTGAATGGCATCACAAGTGCAAGTTCTCAACTCACCACAAGAACAAGTGGGAATTTGATTATAATCAACCAATTCATCCCATAAAGACTTGAATTTCGTATAGTAATCTCTTACCGACATATTTTCTTGAGTCAGCATCGATAAATCTTTCTAAAGTTGAAAAATTCTTGGCCCATTTCCTTGTGTGAACCTATTCTTGAGATCTTGCCTCATATCCTTAGTAGTTTGGGCACAAATGATACTGGCCCCAATTTCTCTTGATACAGAACTGATTATCCAAGAAGATACCATATTATTGCATCTTTCCCACAAAACACTCGAAGCATCTGTTGAAGCTGGTCGAACTATTGATCCGTTTACAAATCCAATCTTGTTTTTCGCCTTCAATGCCATTATCATGGACCTGCTCCATGTATGGTAATTTTCCCCAGTGAGGAAGTTGGACACCAAGATTGTACCTAGTGAATCACCACTCTGTTAGTGGTATGGACTGCTCTCCATTTCATAGAGTTTGAAACAGAAGCGGAAACTGAATCTGAATCAGTGGACATGGATCCTCTTACACTGATACCATGAAACAACGTGAAAGAAAGCAGAGAGAGAAGTCTGAAAAGAACTGAAGTTTATTATTCTATCTTGTATTTACAATCTAAATCCTTGTATTTATAACCAGAGAATAGAAGGAGGGAAGCAAAGAAAGCAATAACAGAATGTAAACTAATAACAGAAAGTAAACTAACTATTACATTCATCTAATGAGATTATTACACGTGTTGCAGTATATCATCTACTTATTATCTGTGATAGTTTTCCAATATTATAGAACAGTTATTGAATGCAAGAGACTACAGAGATTGAACCATTCTTTGACCAATATTATAATTTCATATTTTTTTTAATAAATTGCTTCTTGCTAACACATTTTCTGTTTTGAATTACCAATGTAGGAATAGTTACTAGCAATTGAAGAGATATTTTTCAAATCTCCTTGATCATAGTACTTGATATTAAAGCAAAGAAAATGAAATTTTTATTTGGGTGGCTATGATGTGCAAAGGCAAACACAGAAAGTAAAAAAAAAAAAAAAAAATCAGATTTAAACAATGCATGTAAGATTGTAGCAAAGAGATATTGTATCGAGGCCAGGTCATATAGGAGAATTATTTACAGCTTTTTAATCTATTGTTTGGGATGATACAAGTGGTATGCCACAATGCTAGCAGAATACCCAAAGATTAACTAGGCCGACTTACTTGACATTGTGACGTTGCTTGGATTCATCTACAACTTGCTTCAAGCCCAAGACATGTTCATTGCTCTGGCCATTCTTTTGGAATTTTCCATTCTCCTTTATTCCAGTCAGCCTACTTGCAAACCTGCATGAAATAATTGGTCAATGAATCAGAAACCGACTGCTTTGATTAGGACAAATAGCACAGGAGGGGGAAAAGTGGATGCAAAAGAAAAAAGACAACAGGAGCCATCGAACTTGTACTATACAGTCTATACCATGTTATGCACATGCATACAGCAACAGCCTGATCTAAGGCCAAACTTCAAGATAAACTTTAGCCTTTAGGGAGAGTCCTCAACTAAAATATCTGTGTGAATCACTTGTGAGACATCGAATATGATCTGGGCATATTGCTTAGAAAGATTTCTAAATCCCCGTGCCACTCCATCCACAGGTTGATGGTGTCAGCTATTCACATGAGTGGAAGACATTGTCTAAAACTTCCACGGGAAAACAAACATAGACACTGAATGGGTTAAAACTCTCTTGTTAACATTTCAACTTCGTGGTCTAACATGAAGTAGATGTATAGCAGTAATACATTGAGGAAAACACTGAGATGATCAGCTGTCCTTAAAAGTTCAACAGACATTAACCTAGAAACTACATATTTTTAAAATTTCATGACGAGTTTTCTCGTGCCAGCTAATTATTGTTAATAATTCAATTCTTCATGGGTCACCTATATTGCATGGCATTGACGAGAACATGGCAAAATGTTCGGAAAAATGTTCCACTATGAAGAGTTCGTTATTTGGGGGAAAACAAGAAAAGGAAATTAATAATGTTTATATAGCAGTTCACTCAAAGTGTGCAAACTCTGCATGTGTGTGTGTGTGTGTACATGTGTGTGAGAAAGAGAAAGAGAGAGAGTGAGAGATCTTACTCTACTCCTTATTGTACAATGGTATCAGCATCCTTGGGTTTATTTTCAATCTGTTGCATGCCAGCCATCATCTATGATTACGAATCTTGGAGGCGTCCCTCCTTCGGTTAAACTGCAGTACAACTCAGTGACTGATATTATATGCCCGTTGTTTTTGAAATTTCAAAAACAGGTATTTCAAATAAGCTACATCCTCTGCAGTAAATTACCTTTTAAGCCCTTCTTCAACACCCTCAGCAGTGATATCAGTATAGAAAGCATCCCAAGTGCACCAGCCAAACCAGTCAAGGAAAGAAGGCGACTGCATTCACCAGCACAAGAGTATCATCAGATTTATCCGGACACAACTGCATATATTATAATTTCATGGACCCACTTGCTTTTCTATCAACCATTTATCTAATTTTCAATAATTTCTGCACTTGCAAAGTTTTGCTCAATACCAATGGGCTATAAACAAACAAAGAGAGGTGTTCTTATGTAACGCCCGGGTTCAGGAGGGGTCGGAGAATTACTACGTACCTGTCACTTACAACCCTGTCTCTCAAAGCATCTAAAACTCAAAGGATTTCATAAATAGTACACAATCTCATATTTTCCAAATAACCATAATACAAACTCCATAAGTCATCATTACAAAACAACATAAACCATGGGGTGTCCACAAATCTCCCAATAATTTCAACAAAATAAAACGATATATCTTTAAGTATCCATAAATCCAAATAACATAAAGTACTTCATATACTCAAGTTAAACCCTTCTACTAACGAATGTACCCTTAGGTACTCGACCTTCTATCCATGTCTAGTTAAGCTCCAATTTCTATTTCTGACGCTCAATTGGGTCATCAATATCACCTGAAAAATATTATGAAGATAAGAGGTGAGTTATCCACAACTCAGTAAGCAGGAAACATATACTAGTATGTAAACATGAGCCTTTTTAGAAAGTTCAGTATGTAGGAACAAAACATTTCATTTTCATATACACACCTCAAAATGTATTATAAAAAATCAGTGCGACTTTTCAATCCTTTCATATTCAGAAGCCATTTTCATATTTAAAAACGCTTTGGCATAACATAACTGACATCTTCATCTTATGATATCATATCTTATCATATTATATACCATGTTTAACTCCCGTAGTAGGGTTGTGTTATCTCCGGTGACTAAACCAGATAGTATCATATTGTGAAACTTTTCCTTTTTCATTTTGGGAGCCCCGAGTGTGCACACACGAAAGAACACGTAAAAGACTAATTTATTTTTAAAGTGGGTGCACTCATATCATATCATGTTGATACCAACCATATCACGTGAACTAGTATCATCATATCAGAACCATATTTAGAATTAGAATCAAACATATAAGTATGCCAAAGGTTTTTCAAATCCATATCATATCAAACTACGAGCCGAACACATTCATATGATTTTCAGATGATCAATGACAGATCCAAAACATTTCATATCACATATATAAAAATCTCAATTTTCATATTCGCTCTTTTGCATATTTCAGAAACATGTCAAATATTGCTCATGTCTACACTTTTCATGTCAAAAAGTATTTTCATTCACATAAATTTCATGAGTGGATGCAAAACACATAACTGAGGTTGTTTTCCACATCTTCCTTTTCAAAACATAACATGCATATTTTACAAACCAACCTCAGTTCATTTTTCATTTTTATGCAAATCTAGCATAGGAACCTCGCTTACTTGGATTTCTTAGCTTTTTGAAAATTTTCTCAACAATGCTAAACAAAATTAATTGTCACCTGTAAGATAATCACGTAAATTTCCATCAATTTCCAATCAATCTCGTATTTTAATATTCAAGCCTAAACTTCTAAAATAATCTATTTTTAATTCCTCAAAAATCCAAAATTTCTCATTATTCCTAAAATACCAACATCACTTTCTAAACTCATCAATATCCAACTTAATAACTCCAACTAAAACATTAAATTCTAATTTATTTACTATTGAAGTGTAACTATAAAATATAACACTAGATAATATAATTATAAAACAAATTTGAATCCAAATACACTCATATTTATAACAGTGAAAACTTAGCTTGATAAAAATCTCAGCCCAAAAATTGCTAAAACAGTTTATCCAACATAATAAAATCAAGCCTAATAAAAAAATACACAAGTCTATAAAAAAATGATGTATGTCTTAATAATCTCAAGCGCAACCCACTAGAAAGAATACCTCACTAGATTAAACACCAAACAGTTAAAACTAAACCCATAAATATAAGTCTTGTAGTCCATAAATTTAAAATAAAAAAAAAAAAGTCTTTCAAAAAATTAAAGCATTTTTTTTAAAATAAAAGGGTAGAAAGGTAAAACAAAAACAAAACACTCTCTTCTTCTACTGGATTAACCAATATATTATAAAAGTTTCCATTTTTAGTAAACTATAGCAAAGATAAGAGAAGACTAAAACCTGTGCAGCGGTAGGGGCTTACTCATGAAGAAACCACGCCGCAGCGTGCAACATCTGGACAGGGTAGGCAGTGGTGGTGTGGCGGACCGGGGGGGTGGTGGGTGGTGGCGTGGGTTGACAGATTGGCACACAGTGGAGGAAACACTCCTCTGTTTCCTGGTGTAAAAATAGGGGTGGTGGTTCGCTAGATGCAAACCGAGACTTTCGGTTTGGTGTTAGCCATGGTTCACAGATGAGAGTGGATGTTCAGAGGTGTTTGGATGGCTGAGGCATGAAAAGAGGGCAGCGGTAATGACTTTAGGGTTGAGAAAAGCTTAACATATATATAGGCTATAAATAGAAAACAGAACAAACCTAAAACAATGGGAAGGGGAACGTGCATGAAAGAGGAAAGATGGTGTGAACCCGCGTGACGAATTCTGGAAACTCTTTCCACGTGCATGGGTCTGGCTGTGAGCTGGGTCTTACATCTTACCTTTTTCTTCTCTCAATGAAGAAAAGTTTGCATGTGCTTTTCAAGAGCCCTGTTTAAATAAAAGCAATTAAGGAATCATGACTCATTGTCCAGAAAGGAGGAAGAAAATAGTCTCTTAATTCAAGATCCTTCTAATAGTTCATCCATAGAAAAGCTTAAAAATACATAGCGTGTTAGTATCATAAAAAGAAATCTAAATGCAGGAGAAGAAAATCATTCAAGGGACTTTAAAGGACTCACTTTATAGCCTGGGTGATTACTTCAAAGGGATTAGTTCCAGCATGGATGTATACTAGGTGAAGGCCTTGATTTGTCTCAACAGCAGTATCACTTGCAAAACCAAATCACACACCACAAAAAAACAAGTCTAGGTTCAACAGGACGCAGCAAATCTAGGTTCAAAGCCAAAATTGAAAAATGCATGATATCAACAACCCATATACAAGCTAGAGACCACACAAATATTTCTACACTACAGAACTAAAACACGAAACCCAATCTCCCACGGAACTAAAACAAGAAATCAAGCAAAGATAATAGGAATGAAAAGAACCCATATGTGAAAATCGAAGGCAATATCAGGGGTGGTTGTGGTGGTTGCTTAGAGTGGAGTGGTGGGTCGGGAGGAGCACGGCGGCACTAGGAGACCTGGTGGCCATGGGTTGCGAGCAAAGCAAGCAAGACAGGGAGGGCCTCGGGCTACTGGGCTAGGCGTGAAATAGAAGGGGGCTCCGACGGAGAACTTACGATGGCGTTGACGTGTGGGTGGTGGCTAACGGCTCCTCTAGCGGTGACGACATAGAGAAATCAGAGAGAGAGAGAGAAAGAGAGAGGTGATGCCAAATTCGGGGAGGCAAGAGATCAGTGGGGGCTTGGGGGGACAAAGAGGGGCAGGCCATCAAGGTGAGTTGGCGGTGGCATGGTGGGAATGTTGGCGACGGGCTGTGCGCGATGGGGGAGGGGGGAAAGGCTAGAGGGAAATGACTGGAAAAAGCGCGGGGTGTTTAATTTTATTAGCTTTTTGTGGCGTGTTAATATCTCTACAAATTCATAAAACCTCGCTGCAAATGATGAAAATGTCATTTTCAACGAATAAAAAATGGTTGGAACTACTCATTTGTGGCGACTAAAGTTTGCCGGAAAAGGTTTTGTACAATTATTCATAAATTTTGCAAAATTATATTTCCAACGCTTTTGATTCCCCGCCAATAAGATTTAAGTGGCCGCAAAACCTTTTACGGCGACAATTTTAGCCACAAAAAGTATCTATTGCATCGATTTTTGCATTTGATGGAATTAAAATGCTGCTATAGTAACAATTGTATTTTGCGGCGGAAAAAGTCTCCACAAAAAACTTAATAGTGAATTCTCCATTAGTGGTGAGATTGAAATTGCTGCAAATAAGTAGTATTTGTGGCAATTTTTTTTAGCGGCGATCTTAAAATTGTTGGAAATAGCCTATTTTCTTGTAGTGGATCTTAAGTTGCTTTTGTAATTTAGATAAATGTAAAACACTTTGACTTCATCTATAGTTATTTTGATTTTATCTAGAAGTTATTAGGAAGTGTTTTTAGATAAGTCAAAAGTCTAGAAGTCGAGTTTCAAGAGTTTTGGTCTTATCTAGAGAAGAGTTTGAATGGGAAACTGCTACTGCTAAGAAGATAAAGTGTCAGGTGTCAACATTCTGTCAGTAGAATTCTTCGTGAGAGAGTCACTCCGTCAGTAGAGTTCTACTATGTATTTCAAACTGCTTTCATAGTAGTTAGGATCTATAGAGATTTTGGCCTTGGAGATTTTGGGGAGTCTTTCCGACTGCATATGTGTTCTAGTTATTTCTCTATAATCAAGTGTGATAGTACTCCTTGTTGAAAGTTGAGTGATTGTGATTCAGCCACTGGAGTTTTAGGAGAAAAACCAATATTTGAAGATCGTCAGATATTTTGATTGCTACTGCGGTTGAGGCAAATGGGTCGTTTGCCAAGTAAGAGAGTCAATTGACAAAGATTTTATAATTGTGAACTTATTTGTAACTGATTTTCAAATAATAAAATTGATTTTTCTAGGTTTAGCTGCCCTGTAGGGTTTTATATTTAAAGAGTTCTTTAAAGGGCTTCCCTTCATTATCAATCTTGGTGTTATGCAATTTAGTTACTTTATGTTATTACATAATTATTAAATAATTGCATAGTTGCATAGTGAATTGGTAGGTCTTTGAGTTAATATACAGGAATACGTGGGTAATTTCATTTGACATCAGAGCGTGGCTCACAAATTCGAGTGTGATCTATGTCCCTGTAGACCATGTCGTCATCGTTGTCAGCTTGCCACACTTTGATGGGGAAAACTATGCTTATTGGAGAGTTCGTATGAGGACTTTTCCTCATGTGATCTTTGGATGAACGTGTATGATATGCAGTTGAACGATAATGGACTAAGCCCAAGACAACTCTTAATGTTTGGACTATAGATGAGATTAGCAATTGCAACTGGAATAGCAAAGGACTTAATGCTATTTCATGGCTGTATCTCTCGAAGAATTTAAAATAATCTACATGTGTGAGGTTGCCAAAGAAGCGTGAGATATTTTGGAGGTTACACATAAAGGGACAAGAATTGTGAAAAATTCAAAATTATAGTTGCTAACATCAAAATTCGAGGAGATACAAATGTTGGAAGCGCTATTAAGGTTAAAGAACTGGTCGGCTCCTTGCAAACATATGAATCCTCACTTCCTTTAACAAGAAAAAGTAAGTCCAATGCTTTAAAAACTGTAAAAGAAGATCGAGATGATTTTCTGATGAAAAAAATCTAAACGAAGAGGATAAAGCTAGCTCTCATTGCAAGAAGGAAATTCAGAAAATTCTTGTTTAGCAAGAAGCTAGCAGAAAGCAATAAAGAGGTAAGAAATTTCCTACAAAGAAAATGATTCTGAAAAATGGAATAAAGAAAAATATGAGAAAAATGACAAAGTAAAGTGCCATGAATGTTTTGGATATGGTCACATAAGAGTGGAGTACCCAAACTTTGAGAAAAGAAGGGAAAAGCATTGAATGTCACTTAGTGACAGTTCAAAATCTGAAACTGTAATTCATTGTCTGATGATGAAAATACCTTTATGGTTTTTCCCACTGTTGTTGATGATTTTCCTAAAATTGTACTAACAAAATCTGAAAGTGAATTTGATGACAGTGACTTAGATATAGCTCTTGTTGATATTGACCATGAGCTAAGCATATATGAGGCTTATAATGATTTATGTAAAGAAGTAGTCAAGATGAAAAAACTTAACAAGAAGTTGTACAACAAACTCACAGTAGTGGAGTATGAAAAGAACAATTTTTTGGAAGCACTGAAAAATTGTTGAAATTGAAATATCGAGGTTGAAGGCTCAAAAGGATGCACTAGACAAAGAATTGAAGAATTCCCAAGATTGCCAACAAAAATTAGTAACTCAAAAATTAGATGAGATGTTAAGTGTTCAAAAGTCCAATTGTGATCTTACCAAGGTGGGGTACAATACTTCCCAAGATGAAGATCCTCAGGCCTCATCATTCGCTGCCAAAGGAATCCAAGTTGTGGATGCTCCAAGAGAAGCCGAGTCAACGTCAAATCATCTTAAAAAGTCTCATGAAAGACCAACCTCAAAGAAGCAGAACCAAGATAAGTTTAAAGGTAAGTTTGTTCCTATTTTTCATCATTGTGGTATTTCTGGTCATATAAGGCCATATTGCTTTAATTTGAGTAAAGTGTAGAAAAATGGAGGCAAAAGAAAATCAAAAAGGAAGGGAAAGACTCTTGAAAATCAGGTTCAAGAGTTTAGTTATCAAATAACCTCCATAAGCCTCAAGCTTGATGAACGTTCAGAACTTTGTCTTCAAAACAAAGAAAAGATCATGCAAAGTGGTGTTGATGGTAAGAATGGCTCAAAACTTAAGCAAAATGAGCGGTCAAAGAGGATGTCGTATGCTTGGTTGCTCACACAACCCTTAAATTGATGGACAATTGCTTTTGATACCTAGACAATGCATACTCGAGACATATGTTCAGTGACAAGACTTTGTTCAAGAAGATTGAGTGGAGTAGTGGAGGCACTGTGACATTTGGAGACAACAACAAGTCCATTGTTGACGAGAAAAAGAGTGTTGAAATACCTGAACTACCTATTCTTCATAATGTTTTATTTCTTAATTGTCTTAAAGCTAACTTGCTAAGCATTAGTTAATTTTGTGATTATGATCTTTCTGTATAGTTTTCAATGGATGAGTGCAACGTTTACAACCAAGCTGGAGAATGGATCTTGAAAGGCACTAGAACATCGGACAATTGATATGGAGTCTCCTCAACATCCAAATTGTGTTGCCATATAGCTCTATTAGATGAAATCGAGCTGTGGCATCAACGACTATGTCATTTTCGAGACTTATTAAAAATTTCAAAAGGGGAAGTTGTTGCTGGTTTGCCGAAGTCTCTTAAAGCCAAGAAGATGGTTTGTGGATCATGCCAAGAGGGAAAACAAACAAGAGCACAACATAAGAAAGTTTTAGACATACTCACCTCTTGGCCACTTGAACTACTTTACATGGATTTGATGGGAGCAACACAGACCAAAAGCTTGGGTGGAAAGAAGTACATTATGGTTGTTGTGGATGATTTTTCCAGATTTACATGGACCATCCTTTTAAGAGAAAAATTTGAAGCATTCAACATTGCCAAGAAGTCGTTCAAGAGACTTCAAATAGAGAATGATATTTCTATCTCTAGAATTCATAGTGATCATGGTAAGGAATTTGAGAATACTAATTTTTTATTTTTTTTGTGATGAACAGGGTATTCATCAATAATTTTTTACTCCTATCACTCCTCAACAAAATGGAGTGCTAGAGAGGAAAAATAAGGCTATTCAAGAGATGGCACGAACCATGTTGACCAGCAAAAAGATGGCTTTGTATTTTTGGGGAGAAGCTATGAATAAGACAAGTCACATTATGAATAGAGTTGTTCTAAGACCCGACACCAAACATACACCATATGGCATGTGGAAGAATAAAATACCCACTGTCAAGTAGTTTAAAGTCTTTGACAGCAAATGCTACATTTTCTGAGATCGTGAAAACTCACATAAGTTTGATAGCAAGAGTGATGGAGTGTTCCTTAGACGTTCCTCAAATAGCAAGACTTATTGAGTCTTCAACCTATGGACAAAAACAGTCATGAAATCTATCAATATAGTTGTAGATAATGTTTTAGTCGACACTACTAAAATGGAACTTGAAAACTTGGGAGAGAGAGGCCGAGCTACTGGAGAGGGTGCACAAGAGCAAAGTGATGAAGACTACAGGGAGCAAACACCTCAGAACTCTCCTCCTCCATAGGACAAAGAACCCTCCTCAAGGATTACATACAATCATCCAAGAGAGAATATTCTTGGTGAGCTGGATGAAGGTATGAGACTTGGAAAAAGAGTTCTAAATCAAGTTTCTTTTGTATGTGTTATTTGTCGCAGATTGAACCCAATAAAGTTGAAGAAGCCTTAAATGATGAAATTTGGGTTAATGCCATGCATGAAGAACTTCATCAATTCACAACGAATGATGTTTGGGATCAGTTGGTTCCTAGACCTAAAAATTACAACATCATTGAAATCAAGTGGAACTTCAAGAACAAGTCCGATGAACATGTGACCATTATGAGAAACAAAGCAAGGCTGGTTGCACAAGGCTACACACAGTGGAGTGGATTTATTTTGATGAAAATTTTGCCTTTGTTGCTCGTTTAGAATCTATCTGCATACTTCTTGACATTGCTTGTCATCTAAATTTCAAATTATATCAAATGGATGTCAAAAGTATATTTTTAAATGAACTTCTACAAGAAGATGTATATGTTAAACAACCCAAAGGTTTTATTAATCACCTCTGGC
>QEOT01000724.1:67133-132683 GCA_003123785.1 Pterocarya stenoptera
AGTATGAACTAAATTTTCTTTATTCTAGAAAAACAATGTAATCTAGTTTCGAACTATACTTACTTTTCTATGTTAATTTGAAGTAATTCTTTTTTATGTTTGTCTAATTTATTCTGAACTTATCACTTATAATTAACTGGCCATTAATTAGATGATTTCGATCTGTGATTTGTTGTAGAAAGAGGGAATTATAGGATAGATCTTGGATATTTCGATATAGGTAAATATAGAGATCGAAAGACTAATTATATGAACTAATTATGTAATATTAAAATCATTGGTCTTAATGCTTTCTTGCTTTATTAATTTGCATACTCTTGTGTAAAATGATGAATAAGAATATTTTCAATTGACTATCGAAAGAGATTGTAACACCCCATTCCCGAGAGGTCCGAAGAGTTAACCATGTCACTTAAAAGTCATTTTCTAACCATAAAGTACATGCTCCAATTTTTCTCTTTTACACAAAATATTCACACATCAATTACTTTGGTATAATTAAACTAAGACAACACAAGGTCTTAATATAAACATCAACCTCCCAACATATCACATCATCAAATCACAACAAACTTACTGAATAAGAATCCTCAATACTCATATAAACCTTCTATACTTAATCCATTATTCTTAACTCATTTCACTCATGCTTCATATTCTCGATCCTCAGCTGAAATATTCAAATCATCTAAAAAATATTATGGAGATAGGGGTGAGTTATCAACAACTCGGTAAGCAGAGAACATATACTAGTATGTAAACATGAGTCTTTTCAGAAAGTTCAGTATGTAGAAATAAAATATTTTATTTTCATATGCACATCTCAAAATATATTATCAGAAAATCAGAGCGACTTTTCAATCTTTTTATATTCATAAACCATTTTATATTCATAAACCCTTTGGCATAACATAACTGAACATTTTCATCTTATCATATCATATACCATGTTTAACCCCCGTGATAGGATTGTGCTATCCCCGGTGGCCAAACCAGGCAGTATCATATTGTAAAAACTTCCCTTTTTTCAATTTCGGAGCCCCGAGTGTGCACACAAGAAAGAACACATAAAAGACCACTTTGTTTCCAAAGTGGGTGCACCAGAAACAGAGAAGTTGGTACCAACCCAAACAGATGCCACAGTTTTACACAAGTGGTAAGGTCAGAACATAACAGAAACAGAATGTCATGCCAGAGGTTTCAGAAATCACATTATATCATATCAGAGTACAAAACATTTTCATAACAGAATAGAATCAGATCACAGAAATATAATTTATGCACAAAATTTCATATTCGCTCTCTTTTACACAGTTCAGAAACAAAATGTCAAAATAAGCTCATGTCTACACCAGTCATGACAGAAAATACTTTCTTCTTATACAAAGTTTCATGAGTAATGCAGAACAAATAACTGAGGTCGTTTTCAAAATTTATTTTCATAACAAAACATGTATATTTTCCAAAATCGACCTCAAATCATTTTATTTTATGCAAAATCTAGTATCGGAATCCCGTTTACCTGAACTTCTTAACTTTTCAAAAATTTCCTCAACAATGTCGAACAATTATCAATCGTCACCTATAAAATAATCACGTAATTTTCGTAAATTTCCAATCAATCTCATATTTCGATATTTTAGCCTAAATTTCTAAATTGACCTATTTTAATTCCTCAACACCTAAAATTCTCATAAATCTAAAAATAGCATCATTTTCTAAAACCATCAATATCCACTTAATCATATTCATACCTAATGAGAAATTTATCGAAAAAGTATTAGGATAATTACATAACTCAATAAAAGTAATATTTAAATATCTAAAATACCAACTATATACTATAAATTAATAGAATACTTGACTACTTTAAAAATCTTATAAAATTCATCATGAAAAACTCATCCCTAAAAAAATAAGTTTACTTCCTTTAATTAACAAAATTATTAAAATATTATCTACACAAAATAATATTTTATAAGACTTAAAACAAAACCCATTTAAACTAAGCCCATTAAAACTTAAACCTAATAAAGCAAGTCCATGAAAACACAAACCCATTAAGTCACTCACCCGAATTGATAAATCTGAGGCAAACACTAAGGGACAAAAAAATGGTAATAGAACTACTCAGATATTAGGTTAACATAATTATATAAATATATATATATTTATATATATATAAACTTATAAAGGAAGCCTTTAGAGGAAAAACACACGGAAATAACATGCGGCAACAGAGGCTTACCCAAGGGAAACATTGGGGCAAGGTGTGATGGCTGGACAGGATGAACCGCGGTGGCGCGACTGTCGGGCAGGGGAGGGCGTGCGGCGGCAAAGCTTCCTACGCTGGGCAGGGAGAGCGAGAAAGGCAGAGAGAGATGAGTGGGAGGGAGAACGGCACTGCGCAAGAGGGAGCTTACCGAGAGGACGAAAAACGCTAGACTCGGGGTGGCGCCCGGTGCTCGGCAGCAAGGGTGAAAGCAGTGATGCGCGGTGACCTTCCCGAGAAGGAGAGGCGGCTGGCAACGAGACTTGGGAGAGATCTTCCTTGCTCTGTTTTTGGTAGAGAAAAACAGAGTACCTTGACTTGGCCAAAAACCGTGGGTTGCCGATTCCCGTAGCTGTGGAACGCGGTTCCCGCAGTTGGTCTGGGTGGATGTTTACGAGGGGAGTGCTCTGGTGAAGCGGCAGCACAGACGACGGGGTGGCTGAGCTGCGAGAGCCTCACGTGGGGGCTGCGACGTCAGTTTTGCTTGGTGGTGGCAGCGGTTTCAGGGGCGCTGGGTTGGTGAAGAAGACACAAGGAAAGTTGGCTCTGAGGTGGCTGGGTTGAGGGCGAAAGGAGGGCAGCAGCACAAGTTCTAGGGTGAGGATGCATAACATTTATGTAAGCTAAAAGTGGAAAGCAGATAAAACCCAAGGAAAAAAGAGAAAAGGGACGTGCATGAAAAAATGGTAAAACTGGAGTGAAACCGTGCGACGCTTCTGGAATCGCTTTCCACGGGCTTGGGCTCCTTAGGAGGAAGTTGGGTCAGGGCCTTGGCTGGGTCTAAGGCTCACGGGTTGGGCTGGGAATCAAATGGGTTGGGCCCAAAAGAAGAAAATAAAACACACTCAAACAAGCCCAATCCAAAAAAATAATAAGTCCAATAAAAGAAAAAGGCACAATAAAAATAAATAAAAGTCAAATAAAAAAAATACTATAACTCAAAATTAATAAATAAAATAATTAAAGTCCAACTATAAAATAAAATAAAACAAAGAGCAACTTAAATGCAAACACTAATTAATATCAAGACAGCACATCAAAATAAATTTCACAGCTTAAAAAGATTGAAAATTAACCCAACGATAAACACGATAAATTAAAACAGGAGAACTAATATTTAAATTAAATAAAATAATCATTTAATTAAAATACACTAAAATACGGGGTGTTACAGGCTTTTGGATGAGTGTGGAGATTCGTTAACAAACAGAGAGAATTAAATTCAATTAGTTAGATGAGTAACATAGTGAGAGATTAGGTAAAATCGATTTCCTAGAAGTTTTCTTTCCCATTAATTTGATCTTCGAACAACTTCTTTCTTTTCCTTTGAGTGTTTTATTTGAATTGATTTTATTTTAAATTGTAATTACAAAAATCTTAGTTACTTTTCTAAATAAAGTCAATATTAGTATAATTTGGATACTTGTCAAAAGTAAGTTACCAATCCTTGAGGACAATAATTTTCTCATCACTTTTCTATAAAACTATGATACTGTGCACTTGCAGTTTTGCATCGATCAAGTATTCTTAGCTTTCAACATTAATTTGTAATGTTTTTAGCTTTACTTGTGTTTTTCAATAGTATTTTTCCTAAGAGTCTTGTTTTGGAATTTCTATTGGAACCCTCTTGCTCTCTTTATAAGGTGTTCCTCACCAACAAAAATAAAAAATAAAAAAAAGGTTTTTCAATAAAATGGAGAATCCTTCTTATTCTTTAAAAAATAAATAAATAAACTCTTTCACAAAGCAGTACTTTGTCTATAAGCTAACCATGGCTTTCACTTTAACAGAATGATTTTATATCAATGAAATTAACTTTGTAAGGAAGCAAATTAAAGTGGAGAGCCTTAACTTGTTATGCCAAAAACACACACACACACACACACACATATATATATATATATATATATATTATGCCTTACTTGTTCACCAATAAATTCCTAGAATAAAGTTATAATAAGTGTATCTCAAATATTAATCCAGAGACGTCCCAGAATAAAGTTAACAAAATCACTAGTCTACAAAATGCAACAATACTTGTGGTAACCTTTATTTTATGCTTGGTTCAACCTTAATTACGAAGCATATTATCATCACCTTCAATTGAAGGTTTCCGAAAGTAATACTACTATAAGGATTCGGAACCTAGTAATAAACCCACGAGCAACCCACATACTCAGTTCTCTAGCTCTCTGATCTCTCTCTCCCAAACACACTTTGAGTAATGGGTTCTATATCAGAAAGGAAAGTTAAGCATGATCATACGCTAAATGCTGAGTTGTACCAGGCTTTGCTGAGTGAAGAACCCGGAAAGGTGAAAGAATTGTGTTCAAAAGTTGGGGAGCAAGGATTGCACATATTGACAATACACGACGATACTGTGCTCCACGCAGCCACTTATTCCAAACAAACCCAATTGGTACTCCATCTTCTAGATGAACTGCCTCCCCAACATCTTGACAAAATGACCCGACAAAACCACCAAGGAAACACCATTCTCCACGAAGCGGTCGTATCCAATGAACAGATTGACGTGGCAAAGAAGATGTTAGAGAAGGCCCCAGGACTGTTATGCATGCGTAACCAACTTGGAGAGACCGCGCTCTTTCGGTCGGTCCGCTATGGCAAGGACAAGATATTTCAATTCCTTGCAGTAAAGATTTCCGATTACAATGAAGCTAATCAACAACTCTTCCTCAAGAGGACTGATAAGTCCACCATTCTACACGTTGCCGTCCTTAATGAGCGCTTCGGTTGGTTCTCCAATGCATTCATAACATGAATATCAATATTTAACAATATATATATATATATATATATATATATATCTATACACACACACACATGACCCATCTATATTTATTTATGTATATATTATTCACATGATGAAATGTGTCGTACGTACGTGCACATATATATTACGTCCCTAAAGATGACTCTTTTTCTTTGGCCTTTTCCCCACGTAAGAAATTAATTGGATTGCGTACGTACAGATTTGGCCTTGCACATTGCGGATAAGTACCAGCACTTGGTTGGTGATCGAGACGCAGATGGGATGACTGCTCTTCAACTTCTATCATGCAACCCAGGAGCTTTTCTACGAGAGGAACAAATGGGTTTTTTCCCGCAAATCATCAATTCTGGTTCGTTTAGATATACATGCATTAATCTTGTTTAGATCCGGCCACCATATATGCCACTTACTCACCTATCCAATACAATATACGTTTTCTAATGTTAGCACTGTGTGTGGGATTTTTGTTTATATATATACATATATATATATTCAGTTTCTGGTTTTATTTGAATTATATTGTTAGATATTAATGTTTTTAAAATGACATTAGTACTCCTTTAATTTAATTGAATAATCCTCGTTTCATCCTTCCCTAATTGTGAGGCATCATGGATGGAGATTGGCAGGTTAGAAAAAAATTAATTTGCAATTCAATGAAGCTACAATATTAGATGATATATATAAAAGGATAATGATCATGACTAAAAGGCTTCTGATCAATATATCTCTCATATTTTTAATTTTGGATAAAAATTATTTGTCTTATGTTTTTATGTTTATTTTTTATTTAATATTCTTCGAAAAAAATTAATTTATTGAAAATGAGGGTTGACATGCTTTTAAATATTCTTATATTTTATAAATTATCTATGATTTTTTTATGTGTATTTTTTTTCTTTGTCCATGTGGCATACCACATGTCCAAAGCGAAACACATGATGACATGTCACATCAGCATTTCTGCTGATTTAGTTAACAACAATCTAATGGAGGGACCTAATTTATATAAAATCTGAAACGAATTATCTAATAACTTAGATAAAATTAAAAACCCAATTACTTAAAAATAACATATAAAACTTAGTAAATAATCCTAAAAACTAATTAGAGTTCAGGTAGTCATGAAAGCCGGCCACTGCCTGATGCTTTATTAATTGCTTTAGATGGCGAATAAGATCTTGATATATTTTTCCTTTTATACATGCAATAAGTACTTAATTATAACTTCCAAACTCATGAACAGCCAGTTCATATTTTACTTCAACCAAACAACCAGAGCCTACATATATATCAGCTTTGAAGCTGGCCAAGTTCCTAATTGAAAGAGATACCTCGTGGGAAGCAACTTATCCTGGAATAGACCAGAGCAAGCCTAGGCTCCACAAATATGGTGGGAATCCTACTGGAGAGAGGGGAGTTGGACAAGGCTCCCAATTATTAATGGCTGCAGGGGATATACCAGAAATAGATACTCCTTTGTTTTTGGCAACTAAGTCAGGCTGTGTAAACATTGCTGAAGAAATACTGAAACGTTACCCCCAAGCAGTTGAGCATATTGATGACAAAGGGCGGAACATATTGCATATAGCTATAAAGTTTCGTCGGTTGAGTATTTTTTACCTTGTAACGAAAGGGGATGTGCCCGTGAAAAGACTGGTACGAAAAGTCGACAACGAAGGAAATTCCATACTTCATGTCGTTGGAATGAAATTAAAAGATTATATGCCTGAGAAATTGCGAGGCCCTGCGCTTGAGTTGCGAGATGAAATGCTATGGTTTGAGGTACGTAGTGCACTTCTAATACTCTTTCTTGCTGCACGCTTTGGGCCGGCCCACAAATACACATTAATTAATTAGCACAATATATACTTTCAAGCTATAACTGATCAAAATATTGTTGAAAGCTTTAAAGAAATCATGAATTTTCTTGAAACGATATGAACTTTTTAATTGAAGTACTTTCAATCATTATGTTCTATATATTTTTATGGGTAGCGCTTATTCCCGCTCATGGTCCCGCTCCATTTTTTTTTTAATTTTTTTTTCTAGTTTTTTTTTACTTAGTAATTAAGAAAATGATATTTAATAATATTATAAATTTTTTTCTTTTTTTTTTAAATATTTAAAAGTGTTAAAAAAATGTGAAAAAAATATAGATATTTAAAACTTTTTTTTTTCACATCACTTTTTTAACACTTTTAAATATTTTTAAAAAAAGAAAAAAAATCTACAATATTATTAAACAACATTTTCTTAATCACTAAATAAATAAAAAACTAACAAAAATAAATAAATAAATAAAGCGGGACCATGAGCGGGATCCCTATAATTTTCCTATTTGTAATTGAACTTTCAACCCTTATGTTCACTTTTTGGGTGTTCATGTGCAGCGTGTGAAGTTAATCACCCCACCCCATTTCCTTGAACATCGTAACGATATGAAGCTGACCGCTGAGCAATTTTTTTATAAAGAAAATAATGAACTCCGAACATCAGCGACAGAATGGCTAAAGCGGACCTCAGAAGGATGCACCGTTGTCGCAGTACTCATTGCTACCGTTGCCTTTGCAGCAGCCTACACAGTACCTGGAGGTCCAAATAGTCAGACAGGAGCTCCAGTACTCGTCAACAAACCTTTCTTTGTGGTTTTTACTGTGACCGATGTGTTGTCCCTTTCATTTGCTTTGACATCAGTGGTAATATTTCTCTCCATCGTCTCATCACCATTCCGATTACAAGACTTCAAGGAATCTCTTCCAAATAAGCTCATGTTTGGGTTCACATTTCTATTCCTGTCCATATCCATGATGATGTTTGCATTTGGAGCAACCGTCCTCCTCATGATACAAAACAGGGAAAGCTGGACAAAAGTCATCCTATATGCACTTTCTTTCCTACCAGTCGGAATCTTCGCACTTTCATATTTCCCTCTCTACATATCACTATCGGAAACTTACAAGTACTTGCTGAAAAAGCTGAAGCGGGCAATTCCTTGGAAACTTTTTGGTATGGTGCTATCTTTCCCAACCTATTTGTGCAGATTGATCTGTTGTTGTAGAAATCTAAGCACTAATTCCCCCGAACTCCCTCGGCATCAAGCCACTAATTAAAAGTTAAAAGCGGCATCAACCCATGCTGTTACACCACAAACCTCAAATTAACTTATCTGCTTCAAGGCCAGGGGATCAATCAGATCACGTTAGTATATATACGTACCTTTGGAAATTAAGTACACATGATTGTCTGCCGCTTTGAGTTGTAGCTTGGCCATCCACTTCAAGGCTTGTGCTATATATGGTTTATCCCTGAATATGTATATATATATATGTATTTTAGTTGTGGTAATTCATGCTTATAATAATATTGTGTGTATTGATCTGTTTGGGCTTTTATCTTGGGGAATGCATGGTTGAGCTTGTTGTGGTAATTCATGTACGTACGTAGTGCATGCGTAGGTGTACTTTGTGGTTTGTAGTACTATATTTGTAGTTTGTGAGATTCCACAGCTTTATGATCTGTTGTTAACTTGCTCCCAAACATTGTACAGTTTCACTTTGAGAATTAAGTACATTTAAAAAATAAATAAAGAAAATTAATTGTCTGAATTAATTTTATCAATTCATTTCTCAATTAAATTTACTATACGTATATATAGCAGTATATATGTAAACTTTGTAGTAATTTTGATGCGCATTAAGAGCAATGATCAAATAAAAAAAATCATATTTAGGTATGGTTTTATAAAAGTTTAAAGAGACTTTAAACGTAGTAGTTATATATCTCGGTCATGAATTCCCTTTCAGAACACAGTACTCATGTACGTGTATAGATTATATATGACCGCGTTGATATGATCTAGATTAATTGGTTTTTGGAATTAATTAAACAAAATCATTAAAAAAGAAGGTCCTAGAACAAAAATAATTCTAGTACCACTTGATATTATATTTAATGATCAGAGGATTTAATTACTATGTTATATTTATCATGTTCACCTAAGTCATAATATATAAATATTAAATGAGTAGTCATGCTATTTTTTTAAAACAATCTATATACTAACAAGTTTTGAATCCAGTGTACAGATCATCTCCAATTTCCTAAAAAAAATAAAATTGAAGAGACTGAAAAAATTAAAAATTAAACGTGGGATCATGCATATTACGTCAAACTAACATGAGATCGAACACGTTCTGGATTCTTGCTTTACATGCATATGGCAGCTCTAATAACCGATGATTAATGCTCACTTTAGTACATTCATAGGTGACTATTGATATTAACTTGGCAATATTGTGAGAAAATTAGGAGATGTTAGAAAGCCAAGTAATTAAGCACGCGCCGTATTCTTATGCTAGACTTTATATATCTAAAATTGACTAAGATTAATTTTGTAAAAAACATGCATATTTGGTTATAAAAACATCCTCACTTATCTTCTACCCTAGTCTTGTATCTGAACTTTAAAGTCTGAGATTTTATCATAACTGACATAAATATGAACAATTTTTTTACTCTATTTTCTCTTCTGCATATAAGAATGTGAATAACAAATCTAAAGTTTTGATTCGCTATTATGATATTATCTATTATCTATTATGATATTATCTATTCAGTATACTATTTATGTTATTGCTAAGATTTTGTTCTACTTTGATTCCTGGCCTTGCCACAGGATATAAGAGTGACCAATGATTTTTGGCGCCCCATCATGGGATATAATAATGACGGCCTCTAATTACTGGCCTTGCCACGGAATATAATAGTGACCTCCAATTTTATAACCCAACCACGGGATATAATAGTGGCCTCTGTTTTGAATGCAATCACTTTGATAAGAAAGTTATTTATGTTATGATTGGCTATCCGCATAATGCACAACCCTTCCACAAGGGTAAACATAGCTTCTGTTTTGAGTGCATCACTTTGGTGATAAAATAATGATTTATGTTCTGCTTGGCTAACCGTAGATATGCATAACCCTGCCATGGGGTAAACATGGCCTCTATTTTTGTTTCTCATATTGTTTTAGTTATGTTTGTGCCTAAAATCTTTTGTATATATTATTATTGAGATGAAATGCTTATGAAAATACTGCTACCATATTTTTTAGAGTTGGCTGTTTCTACCTTCTGTAACCGGCTCATACTTACACACTAATATTGGTTTGCTACTTTCTGAGTTAGTGGGCCCCACCCCTTTATCTACCATTTTTTTGAGATACTTGATTAATTGTTGTGACTATTGGAATAGATGATATTGGACAGGATTATAAGATAAATGTGAGATAAATGCCGATTTGGCATAAGATGAATAGTCTTATTTAAGAGAAATTTTGTCAGTATTTAGTTTATTGATCTGAGGGTAATAGAAACACCAATTTTTTTCATTAAATGGTTGCTCGCAATAGGAGAAAGACTTGTATCACCTCCCTCACTCTTCCTCATGGTTCCTCATCATCTGATCATAACTCCATTCACTCGACTGCTGAGGAATTATTCCACAATCAATTGATTGCCTCTCACACTCTTTCTAACAATTCCCTATTTTATATCATTCCTAATACGGTCTCTGAGGATAATAACACTTTCCTCCTCAAACGGTCACCCTTAGAAGGAGGTAAACAAGCTTTCTATAGCATTCCTTTGAATTTGACTCCTAATCCAGATAGTTTCTATTTCTTTTTTTTATATCTCTTGCTGGACTCCATTCCGACCTTTTCGAGGCAATCACTGATCTTTTTAGAAGAGGACCACCTCCTTCCTTAAAGCATACCTTCAATTCTTTGATTCTAAAATTCTGGCTTCCAGTCTTGCCATCATATTGCCTAATCTTATATCCAACCATCATAGGGCTTTTGTTTAAGGAATGACCATTACAATTAGTATTGTTTTGGCTCAGGAGTTAACCCACAATCTTGCTAGGAATACCAAAGCCAACAATGTCATGCTTAAATTTCATATGGCCAAGGCTTTTAACAAGATCGCGTCAATTGGCATGACCTCACTCGAGTTCTTCTCTCCTTTGTTTTCAATAATAGTGTTGTCTCCTTATTTTAGAAATGCTTTTCTAATCCCACCTTCTCTCTTTGTTTGAATGGAACTCATTTTGGTTACTTCAATTTTAGTGGAGGTCTGAGAAAAAAGGATCCCTCTTTCCCCTTTGCTTTTAATTCTCAATGAGGAACCCCTTAGTAGAGGTCTTCATCAGCTTATGATTGATGACCATGTCATTCCTTATAGTGTCCATCATGGTTGTTCTCCTACTTCTCATATTCTTTTTGTCAATGAACTTTCGATTTTTACCAATGTTTCCAAGAAAAGCCTTTCCACTCAAATGACTTTCATCTCTAATTATGAAAATACTTCTGAACAAAAGATCAATCGCTCCAAAATTATTTTCTTATTACATAATAGAGTTAACACAACTCATAGTATTAATGCTGAAAAAATTGCACAACAGTCCGGAAATGGAGAAAGAGTCATTCCCAGTCCGTTATGGCAAAATGGGCCTCGATCGGTGTGGTGCGGAGCCCCCGGCGATAGTCCGGTGTGGCTGTACAGTGTCCATGCGTACATTCATGGCAATCAGCAGCAAATAAATGTAGAGAAAATAAATAAGAAGGAGACACACAGATTTACATGGTTCGATACTAGGCCTCCATCCACGAGGGTTTAGGAAGGGGAGAGTCCACTATAATATACTTGTTTTATAGTCTCTCATGGTCTCTCATCCTCAATATACAATGGAGATTAAGGTTGCATTTGGTTGCAAGACTCAGCTGAGCTCAGTCTAATTTTAAGTTGAGTCTAATATCCAAACACCCAACTCTCAAACTACTAAACTCATCTCAACTCAAAACTTCCTTACACATGGAACTCACAACCTTTTTCAAATTTTCATAAAAAGTACTAAACTTATTTTAACATCCAAACACACTATAAACTCAATTTAGATGGACCCCACATAACTCCATCCACTACTCAACTCATTATTATTCATAAAAAATTGAGTTCAACTTAACGTCTAAACACAGCCTAAAGCTCTATTTTCCAATGGAGCATTCATCGCTGAAGTTCCTCTCATGAAGTTGAAGAAGCTAAAGGAGAAGTCGAAGTCCCCGAGGAGAAGCCTAGCCAAAAAGGGTCCCTAAAGTCATCTGGTTCCCTCCCGTTTATCTTCTGCCCCTACTTCCTTTATGTTCCAACCTCTCTCCTTTATGTCACTTCTCCCATTTTCCTTCTAACAACCTGTCCACCCTTAGTCTTTTGATCCTTCCTTCCCTCTCTCTTTCTTCCCGCCTAACGGGACCTCCTACCTTGGGCTGGGCCTAGAAAATATTATAGGCCTAGTATAGGCTCAACTGTGTAGAGTGCGAACACAAGGCTCAACTTTTGGTGGGAGATAGGATCGACCGTGTACAGTGCGCGCATGAGGCTCTACTTAGCTAGATAAGTGGGAGGCTCGCAGGAGATTCGCTTGACCGAATAAAGCGCGAGCGCTGGACTCGGCTTTGGAGGGAGATAGGCTCAACCACGGAGCTCATCTTAGTGAGATAAGCGAGAGTTAGACCAGACCCGCACTTTGCCGTCAGATAGGTTGGACCACCTTAAGGCTAGACCCACCTCTTGACCCTCAACCGGAAGGTAAGTAGGAGATGTTTGACCGTGCTGCAAAAGTCAAACTAGTTAGTATAAATAATCTCCAAGTGCAAAATTCGCAAACTTGAATCGTTGTCTTAGAGTGTGGCGAAGGTCTGAGGCTCGGTGTTTTCTAAAGGACCAAACCTAGGTTTGGTTCGGTTCGATCCGGTTTACTGGTTTATTTTACACCCAGTACCGAGTTTGGTTCGGTCCGGCATAGGTTTTATTTTTCTTAAAATCGGTCAAAATCGATCCGGTTCCGGTTTTTCTTTTTCTAAACAGGACCGGACCGAACCAAACCAGTTCATATATATATATATAATAATTTCTTATATTGTATATAATTTTTATATATAATATATAATTATATATAAAATATTTTTGTATTATATGATAAATTACTAATTAATATAATATTAAATTTTAAAATCTTATATCACTATAGTCCAAATACAATTATAATACATATTATAATATACTACAATATATTATCACTATAATATCATATACTATAATATACTATATTATATATTATATAATATAGTATATTAAAACTGAAAAACCAGACCGAATCGGATCGGAATCGGTAAAACCAGAAATATCGATTTAGGGGGGTAACCAGTGCAGAATCGGTTCTTGAAAATTTAAAACCAGTGCAAACCAGTTCGGTCCCAAATATTGTCCAAAACTAGACCAAACCGGACCGGTTACACCCCTACCTGAAGTAATGTCAAGCAGTCAAAAGACTGAACCCGCACTCCACTATGAGAAAGGTGGGACAACTTGGAGACTAAACCTGCCTCTTAGAGTCTCACGAGGAGGTAAGTAGGAGACGCTTGATAGTGTTGCAAAAGTCAAACCAGTTCGTGTAAATATCCTCCAATCACAAGTGCGGAAATTGCAAAGTTGAATTGTCTTGCTAGGGTGCAGCGAAGGTGTAAGGTGTTACTCATGTTGCGTTTCGCTTGATGGAGTGCAGCGAAGCTTCGAGGCATTACTCATTTGGCGCTCAGTGGAGGACATATCATCCCAAGAGTAATGTCGGGAAGTCAAAAAACTGAACTCGCACTCCCTTAACCTTTTGTCCCCTCCTTCCCTCTCTCATTCTTCCCTACTGATGAGACCTCCTACCTTGGGCTGAGTCCATAAAACGGTATTGGCCTGGTGTATTTTATGAGTAATGCTAGAGAGAAGCAACTGTAGTAGTGCACACTTTGCACTCACTACGTGGCTTCTTCTCCTCCTCTCATTTTTTTTCTTCTCTCATACGCTCTCCCGCTCTCTTTGTCGCAACTCTCTCTCTCTCATCGCTCTCTCTCTCTCTCACATCTCTCTTCGCACTCTCGCTCTCTCTCTCATCACTCTCTCTTTCGTCTGCTCTCTCTCATCATCTGGCTCTCATCTCTCTCTCTCATCACTCTCTCTCTCGTCTGCTCTCTCTCTCTCTCATCGTCCAGGTCTCATCTATCTCTCATCTTCGCTCTCTCTTTCTCTCTCTCGTCTACTCTCTCTCTGCTCTCTCTCTCATTGTTCGACTCTCTCTCTCATCGTCTCTCTCTCGCCTGCTCTCTCCTCTTGCCCGGTCTCTCTCATCTTCTCTCTCTCATTTGTCTCTCTCTCATCACTCTCTCTCATTCGTCTCTCTCAATCCGATAATTTCAACTTTAAGAGATGAACGATCTGGATGAAGCCATAAATTATGTGCAAAAGTGGCTGCTACCAACAGTGGCTTCTCTTAAGAAATTATCATATTTTATACATTCCTCGTAGAAATATCATTGCTTCTACCAGTAGTTTTGGTGGAGCAAAGTTCCCTACTACTTATCTTGGAACTCCCATTTCCTATGGGAAAACCCCTATATCAGCTTATGATCTGATTCTTCTCAAGATCGAAAATAAATCTGGGTGGAAAGGTCGTTTCCTTTCTACCAGTGACAAGCTCACCTTAATCAAATATGTGCTCTCCTCCATTTCTATCATATCCTTTCGGTTCATAACCTTAGCTCCAAGAAAAATCATTGACTCTATCCACAAAGCCTTTGCTAATTTTTTCCTGGGGTGATAATGATGAACACACTAAATAACATTAGATATCTTGGACCTATATATGTTGCCCTTCCTCTAAATGTAACCTTAGCAGTAGAAATTTATATGATGTTGTTGACGCTTTTCATTGTAAATTAGTTTGGTATATATTTATTTATGTATATATACACAAATGTGTCGTGCACATGATATTTCTCTTTTTCCCTGTAAGAAATTAAATGGATGGCGTACGTACAGATTTAGCCTTACACATTACGGATAAGTACAAGCACTTGGTTGGTGAACGAGACGCAGATGGTGTTAGGACTATGAACACTACCTATCTCTACATTAGTATGATATTGTCCACTTTGGACCCAAGCCCTCATGGATTTGCTCTTGGGCCTTACCCCAAAAGGCCTTATACCAATGAAGATATTTGTCCTGCATCCTTATATACCCATGATCCTCCCCACTTCTAGCCAATATGGGACTTTAGTCGTACACCCAACAATCCTCCCCTCAAACAAAGAACCACCGAGCCACCCTTCAAACGATTATCCATCCGTCCACTCTCTACCAACCAGGATTCTCCACTCCACTGTGTTGGAAGCACACGCCTTACATGAAGTACCATCTGTCTCGAGAGCTTGCTTACTCAATCCCAGATCAACTCCTCTTCATCATCATGAAGAATCCAGAGCACACCGTCTGCCCAATAGAGCTCATCCACGGATACCATCGTAAGCAAATCGGGGCCCATCACCTTCGTTCGGCATTCCGAGGATTCACCCACCATATCTAACTCTGG
This sequence comes from Pterocarya stenoptera, assembly GCA_003123785.1. Classification (NCBI taxonomy): domain Eukaryota; kingdom Viridiplantae; phylum Streptophyta; class Magnoliopsida; order Fagales; family Juglandaceae; genus Pterocarya; species Pterocarya stenoptera. Next base: position 82,682 of record QEOT01000724.1, read on the forward strand.
GGCATGGCTCTGATACCACTTGTTGGGACTATGGACACTACCTATCTCCACATTTGTATGATATTGTCCACTTTGGGCCCTAGCCCTCATGGATTTGCTCTTGCTGTACTCCAAAAGGCTTCATACTAATGAAAATATTTGTCCATCCTTATATATCCATGATCCTCCTCACTTCTAGCCAATGTAGAACTTTGATCGTATACCCAACAGATGGGATGACTGCTCTTCAACTTCTATCACGCAACCCAGGAGCTTTTCTACGAGAAGAACAAATGGATTTTTTTCCCGCAAATCATCAATTCTGGTTCGTTTAGATGATACATGCATTAATCTTGTTTAGGTCCGGCCACCACATATGCCGCCACTTGCTCACCTATCCAATATATACGTTTCCTAATGTTAGTCATGTGTGTGGGATTTTTGTTTATATATTTTTTTTATTTTCAGTCGTTTCTGGTCTTATTTTTATTATAATATTGTTAGATATTAATGTTTTTAAAATGATATTAGTACTCCTTTAATTTAATTCAATCATCATCGTTTCATCCTTCCCTAATTGTGAGGCATCATGCATGGTGATTGGCAGGTTAGAAAAAAAAATTAATTTGCAATTCATTGAAGCTACATTAGATGATATAGAAGGATACTGATCATGACTAAAAGGCTTCTGATCAATATATCTAGCTCTCATATTTTTAATTTTGGATACATATTATTTGTCTTATGTTTTTTATGTTTAATTTTTATTTGTCTTACGTACTTTTTTATGTTTATTTCTTATTGAATATTCTTTGAAGAAATTAATTTGAAAATGAGGGTGCTTTTTAAATATTCTTATGTTTTATAAATTATCTATGATTTTTTTAGGTGTATTTTTTTTCTTTGTCCGTATGCCATACCACATGTCCAAAGCGAAACACATGACATGTCACATCAGCATTTCTGCTGGTAATTTAGTTAACAACAATCTAATAGAGGGACCAAATTTATAAAATTTGAAACGAATTATCTAATGCTAAGATAAAATTAAAAACCCAATTACTTAAAAATAACATATGAAAGTTAGTAAATAATCCTAAAAACTATTTAGAGCTCATTAACTCTAAATAGTTTTGTGGTCATGAAAGCCACTGCCTGATGCTTTATTAATTGTCACTACAAGAAAAATGATCTCTTTCAGCTCCTAATTTCGTCGCTAAAAGTATCTAAAATCGCCACAGTTGTATTTTCCCGTCGTTTTTTAAGTCGCCGCACGTTGGATGCCATTGTTTGTTCACCTCTGTGCTAAAGCAAAGAAACTTTAAACCGTCGCTAATTATTCTCAGTATTTTTTTCCCCTTCAATTAGCCAACATTGCGCCGTAAATGGACATTACAGACTCCACTAACTATTGTTGGAAAAACTTTATTGCAGCATTTAAATGTCGTCGCTCTTGAATCGCTGCAAATGTTCAAAACCTTTTCCATCAGTCAAACCTTATCGTCGCAATTGCACTTGTCTAGGACGTATGTTAATCTTCGTAAATAGGACCAATTCCACCGCAATAAAGTAAGTCCGATGATATCGAACGGCGTCACAAAAAAAAAAAATCCAAATCAAAGTAAGATCTTATTGCGGCCACAATTAATCACCACAATAGATGCATTTTCAATGAAACGCATATCCGCCGCAAAAAGTAATGTCCAAGTGGAATTTGTTTGCATCCACCTAGAGTCGCCGCATTATATCCATTCACAATAGTTTACTCCTTCCCAACGATTTCGTAATCACCGCAAATAACCTTTTACCAATATTTCTCCAGTGACCAGGGCAATCCTTTTTTTGTTACATAAAAATTAAAGCAACCCATGTATTTTCCAGTGGCCATATATTACAAAATCATAATCTGATTAGTCATCAATTACCCCATTTCAAGTCAGTCACTAACAATTTCTTCAAAACACTATTTCATGCTGAATTTCATGTAACATAATATACTAAGTTAAAATAAATTCAGCAAATGAAAGTTCATATAGGACCTGAACAGTAGCGACCATGCACATTCCCATTGCATATAGACTAGTACTGATCCAATGCATTATGGACATGATATTGGCTTACAAACTGGACACATAAAGGACAAATATGGAACTTTGATGATCACCTATTCGTCCAGTTTAAATATATATATATATATATAAACTGCTCAATAATTATTTATATTATATCGAGTCATACTCTAATATTTTAGCTAACTAAATGTATACACCTTAAATATATCATGCACTGCAGCCCCCTCTCTCTAATCTGTGCACGCATCCCCTCCTCTGCCTATAACCCACGACCCTCTCAGTAAAAACGATAAATTTGCCGATGTCGACTAGTCGACAAATAAAATTTAATTCCCAGGAAGCAATGGATATATTCTCGTTGAGATTATCTTGAACTTTCTCTTTTTGTATTTTGAATGCTTTTTTGTTTGATGTTTTAGCTTATTTGGATAGAAAGGATTAAGAAAATGAACATGAGCGATCTAATTTGGAAGACATCTTCAAAAGAAATGAAAGGAATAGATCGTGGGATCCACTCCTCTGTTCCATTCCCGCCAAAGCAGTCCAATCCATTTCCAAAGTGGGTGGAGGATGAGTGCAATTTTCAGTTTTTTTTCCTCTCTTTTTTGAAAGACAAAAAGAAAAAGAAGCGAATAATTCTTAAATCATTACTCCCTTTCCTTTTTCATTCATCCTTTAAGAATCTCTCCCCCTACAAGGGCATACCCTCGTGTTTCACAGTTTCACTCGCCATGATCTTAATTATTCACTTTTTTTTTTTTTATAAAATACAAAATACAATATTAGTAGAAGTGACCTAAAAAGTAAAGAAACATGAGAAGCCCCACAAGCTAGATCTATTGGACCAAGAAGACAGGTGAATAGATTCTGTTTAAAAAAATACAATTGTTTCAAATGCAAATCATATTTAACATGATGAAGAACATGATACGAAGAAAACCTCAAATATGAAGAACATGATACTAAGAACGTCAAATATGGCCTTAGTGACATAAGCTCTCCTATTGGAAAATTTTTTCCTCTCTCTCCTGGGTAAGGAATAAGACGCTCACGCTTCTAATTTACATAGTAATAAAGCAACAAAAACCTTCAGAATTTGTTTGGCATTCTGCCGCGTAGAATTTGTTTGTCGCACACCTCCCTAACATTCCTTGCATCAATAGTCAATACCATAGCTTCCCTAACATTTGTAATAGCCGTTGTACTCGGGTGTAATTTATGCTAATTGATTGATCAGAATCCTTGTTTTCTTTTCAAAAGATACACGCATCTCTATTTCCATTATGTGGATTAGATCTAAAATTATTTTCAAGCAGTTTGGAAGTTCTTACCCCGGCTACTTACCCCCGCTCCCATCGCAAAAAAAAATGAACCGGCCCCACAACCACCCAAAGAAATTACGTCCTTGGGGGTTAAAGGGGCAGGTTGGTCTGAGGCATCCTGACCTCTCCCCAGTGGAGTGCGGGTCAGGTCATTCGACCACCTGAATACTGCACCAAGGAATGCGGACATCAACAACTTGGTAAAAAGTGGCAAGCAAATCGCCTTATAGGCCAGAAGACCCAGCCTTGCGAAGTCTAACTCCTACTAAGCTAAGGAAAATGTTATGCTAGCCTACTTGCTTTTCAGCCAAGAATTATATATGCAATGTCAACGAGCAGGAGCGGGTCCAATCTCAAACTGCTCGAACAACCTACCTCCCGCGACGGAGAGTAGGTCTGGCCTCCCGGTCACCCGAATACTTATCCCGACCCCCATTGCAGCAAAGAGTAGCCCGAACTCCACGGTGCAACTCAAAGGGGCTTAAAGGCGGGTTAGCAGAACACTTCCTAGCCTCTCCCCCCGAGGAGGCAATCAGAGTCTCCTTGATGCGACTTAACACTTAGAGGGGATTTTATCCTCTCCAAGTAGACGGCAGCAGATGAGGGCCAACATACGCGATGGCACTTCTCATTTTTTTTCTTTTTCAATTGCATATGAAAATAACTGAAAGACTAGGCGGGGTAAAGCATGGCAACTCAAAATGGAAAAAACCAAAGGAATAGGCGGGGTAAAGCACATCCGAGAGACAGACAGCAAAAAGGAGGAAATTGGCTTAAAGAATTAGCAGAGAGACATCGGCCTCATCAAACAATATCGATAAAGGCACCAAGAGGACAACTGACTAATGAGGGCAAACGAGGACAGTAGAAGCTGAGAGCCGTCGGCCAACAGAGTCGTCAGGAATAGGTTAGGAGCTAGCGGGGTGGACCGTAAAGCTCTGGATGACGACAATCTCCCCGCCTACTGCAAAGCATGTAATTTCCTACAACAAAACCCCCCAGGCCAACGATAAAAGAAAAAAAGGGAAGAAAAAGAAGGAAATATCAGAGAAGAATACATAAAGACAAGCAGCCTGGCACAACAAAGTATAAGGCATTTTCATTAATGATCAAGGGTTACACATGAGCCGAATGGCTTCGGCGCATAGGTATATACATTTACAAAAAGAAAGAGAAAGAAAAGCAAAATGAAATAACAGCAACGGAGCAAAGGAGCAGGGCGTAGGAGCCCCAGGCACGATGCTCAAAGACCTCCGCATCGGGAGCGTCAACCTCAGGGACGCCAGGCTCGAGGTCGCCTTGTTCAGGAACAGCAGGCTCAGATGTGACCGGGAAGGCAAGACTCGTAAAAGCGTCAGGGATCACGCCCACCCCTAGCTTGCAACCAAACTCAAAGGCTTCTCTTTCAATAACAACCTAGGAAAGGTCAAGGTCCCTCAAATATTTCTCAAAGGCCCACAAAAATGGCTACGAACTCTCTAGAATATCATCCCGCAACGACCTAAGGCCCTCAGCACACCCATGCAAGAGTGCCCACAACCAACTTCAGCTAGCTGTCCAGGCAGGAGGCGACGTCCTGCACTTGGGACAAGTCGCTCCAAGCCCCTCATCCGCTGGAGCAAGCTGGACCTTCAGCTCTTGCTCCAATCGTTCCCTCTCATCCCTCTAGCCGCGACCATACAGTAGAGTAGTATGGGTCATCATGCGAAGGGCTTGGTTTTCCTTCTCAACGGCCTCTTGGCCGTCCATGATGAAGGTTGCTAGATGAGAGGGACTATAACAACAAAAAAAGGAAAAAGAAAGGAAAAGAAGTTGCAAAACCTCGTGGAAGAAGCCAGATAAGCACTTGACGACCTGGCTGATGGGTTCCGCGCGACACCCCCTTATTTCCAACCCTGCCAAAGAGGGGATAATCTCCACTGAACCCTCTTCATCGGGCATTTGTGTGGTCGCCTCGGTTCGACGAACTCCATCAACAACCTCACCAATCGCAAGGATCGATGGCTGACCCTCAATGCTTTCTACTTGAGTCGAGACCTCTTCTTCAGCAATCGTTCCCGCTTGGACAAGCGGATCTTCACACAAATCCACCAAACCTTCGCCAACTACAACATCTAAAAGGAGCCCACCTTCCACTTGGTGCTCCACCTCCGCAACGCAGTTACTAGAAGCAGCGACAATTGCCCTCTTAATAATGGAGTCCAAGCCTCCAAGTGACTCAAGCTCCTCTCCACCCGCCACAAGCGCTGGATCATCAATTTCCATGGCAGTGGGCAATGAATCTGCAGAAGGCGATGTCACGACCTCAGAGCCGGGTTCCCCTAAGCAAGCCTCAACCCCATCTTCAAAGGAGTGGCTGCCCGCCGCAGAACAAGCAGAAGAACTGGATAAGACTACTGTATCTACACCCGGGGGACGCTGCCTTGAGTCAGCTTGCCAGGGCACCCTGACCGCCAAAGTTTCCTAAAGTAGGGCGGCAAGGTCACCAACTTCCGGGGGCACGTCATGGACACCAGTTGGTGTGGGCAGCACAACAGGGATCTCAGCCGAGGGGTCTCTCGCCGACAGTTCCAAAGGTCCCAAAGGAGCAGATTCCACCAGCACCTCCACGTCAACAGCACGACGGGACGTTTCCACCTATGCCGCCAAGACAATGAGACGAAGGGCCTCAGGCATAGCCAGCGCCCACTCTTCAGGAATCAAGACTCCGGAAAGGGGCTTGCTGTCCACCCCAACCCCTTCCAAGCAAGGTTTCTTCCCCTTGCCCAAGGGAGAAGGACTCAAGGGACACTTTCGAGCAGGGGTAGCCTGAGACCGGGCAAGAGTCACCCTGTCATCAAGAAGAACATGGCCGAGGGGAGGCAAAGAGACCCTTCTGCTCTCCTCTAAAAGAAGGGCTTCTGAGAAGACAATGTTGAAGTTTTTCTTCACCCACTCTCTTACTATGGCGATGCGCCTCGACTCGGCATGGGTAGCCGTTGGACGCACCGCCTTATCCTCAGAATCCACCTCAAACTTCAGAGCCAAAAACACTTCATCAGGGTGACCCCGACCTCGAAATCAAGACAAGTTTAAGATTAAAAGGAATTCCCATTGTACGAGTCCGATGAGAATTGACAATGTAACTGTAAGGAAATTTTGTCCCCTTTTTAGTAGGCCTGAGATGAGCAACTAAGAGAATAAGAAAAGAAGGCTCAACCCTTTTTCAGTGGGTAACTGTAGGGGATGGCTACGCCTGGAGATCCCTCGAACAGCGTCCAGCCCTTGAGTACCTTAGCACATGAACAAGCAGGAAGTAAGAGGGACCATCGATCCTCTAACAAAGTGACATCAACGGATCATTGAGAACACCAGCGGAGTAAGGCAAATCGAGGAACCACGCCGCATTAATGGCACCACTACCCGATATATATGCCACATTAATGACACTGTCGCAAAGGCACGTCTCATTAAATGACTCTGACAAAATGAACAATACAAAAGACATGGACTCCACGGGAGCAAGCACGATCTGCCCCCCTCCTCCCAAACTCCTGGTATAAATAGAAATTTTCAAGCTCTCTAGTCTCTAGACTCTCTCATTATTTACAAACTTCCAAAAGACTATACTAATTTTGACATCGAAGACTCCCCGACCCCAAGCCCACCCTCTCTCAGTTTCATTCTTCTTTGTTTTTGCAGGTTCAAATCTAAAGAGCTGGGTTGCTGAAACTTGACACAAAGGCGTATGGAACACTACATTAACACACAATCTACTAACAAATTTTATATACAACATACATATCTCCAATAATTTCCTAAAAAATAAATTTTAAAATACTAAAAAATACAGAAGTTAGAAATCGAGTTATGACAAAAAATAATAATACTAACAAGGAAATTAAGAGGATCAGGAGATACATGAAATTAAGACTAAGTTTGTTTTCACAACTCATTTCATCTTATTTCATCTTATCTAATCATTATAATTTTCTAAATTATCACATAAAATAAAATAAATAATTTAACTTTTTTAAATTCTAAAATAAAAATAATATTAAAAGAATATATTTTAATAATATTTTATTTAATTTTAATTTTAATATTAATTTATCTCATCCCATCCTATCTTATTTTATCTGTAAAAATAAACGAAGCGTAAAGTGATTTGAGCCGCATGGTATCGCTATCACTACTAAAGTATGAGACGCAAACTTTGTCGGTAAGCAAAGCGCTGGATACCCTTATAAAGTACTAATTATGGAAAATTTGAATAGATTTATACAATCATAATTAATTAAAAAAGAAATTTATACAAGAGTGAGATTTGAACGTGGTTCTCCCCCTATTAAATACCAGACCTTATACCATTATACAAAAAATTTACTTAACAATAAAGTAAATCATATTTTATATACATATGTATAGACATTATATGTATTCTTTAAATAGTGGGTGTATATATAGAAAGAGAAATATTTTAATCATAAATAAATTTTATAAAAGTAAACATACAAATTGACGTGGATTGATGTGATACTCTAGATTCTAAATTTATATTTTTTGTAAAATAGATCTAACGTACGTATTATATGAAGTCATATCAATTTGTGAGTTTACTTTTTATGAAATCTCTTTGTGTTTGTAACACTTCTTATATATAGAGAGACATATACATATATAAAAAATGGTATTTGAAATGTTAGGATGTATAAGCTGGCTGGCACATCCCTTTTAAAAAAATTAAATAAATCTAGAATTTACATAAAAAATTAATTTTTTAACAATAAGTTCTACGCAAAAAAAATTTTATATTTATATATATATATATATGTGGCTCATCCACCAATAAACTGCTAGGTACAAGGCACGATAGAATATCCAATGTCATATATATGGTCCCAGAATAAAGTCAGCAAAACCTCCCTATAAAAAGGAACAATACTTGAGTTAACCTACATTTTATGTTAGCGCTCTCTCTCGCTCGCTCTCCCTCTCTCAAATTTCGAGTAGTGATCATCTGTTCCATGGCAGAAATGAGTATTAGAAATCATAAGCTGAATGCGGAGTTGTATGAGGCATTGCTTAGTGAAGATGCAGATAAGGTGAGAGAGTTGTGTGCAAAAGTTCCGGAGCAAGGATTGCACATATTGACAATACACGACGACACCGTGCTCCACGCAGCCACTTATACCAAACAAACCCAACTGGTACTCGATCTTCTTGACGATTTGCCTCCCCAACATCTCGACAAAATGACCAGACAAAACCACAAAGGAAACACTCTTCTCCACGAAGCGGTCATATCCAATGCACAAATTGACGTGGTAAAGAAGGTATTAGATAAGGCTCCCGGACTGCTATGCATGCGTAACCACCTTGGAGAGACCGCGCTCTTTCGGGCGGTGCGCCATGGCAAGGATAAGGTATTCAAATTTCTTGCAGGAAAAATTTCTGGCTACAATTTAGCTAATCAACAACTCTTCCTCCGGAGAAGTGATAAAAGCACCATTCTACATGTCGCCATCGGTAACGAGCACTTCGGTAATTGGTTCTTGATCCCGTTCACAACATTATAAACAATATTATATGTATATGTGTGTGCACATGACATGCATGTATATATATTTCTCCTTATGTAACCCGGCCCAAAGATTAATTTATGACTTCTTTGACGTTGCTTTTTCTTGTGGGGGTCTTTTTCACCCTCATATGAAATTGGATTACAGATTTGGCCCTGCTCGTTGCCGAAATGTTCCCACACTTGGTTGGTGAACGAGACGCAGATGGAATGACTGATCTTCAGCTTCTATCATGCAACCCTAGACCTTTTATACGAGAGGACAAAGGGGAATTTTTCCAGCAAATCATCAATTTTGGTTCGTTTATCGCCCAATATTTGATCTGATGATATTGTTATATATTCATGTTGTACAATATGTGTCCCTGATTTGTGTATTCTTGTTTCGGGCCATCATGCCATATTGCATGCAGTTACTTACCATTAATACCATTCAAAATGCTTTTTCGATGGTAGTTTGAAAGAAAAATGCTGAATACAGTCGCATAGGGAAAACGGCTTGCAAACGGTTGCTTACGTGGAAAAAATAAAATGCGACGTTTCTTCCTTTCTTTCTTTTCCCTCGCATCTCCAGAACGTCTGTTGGTAAGTCTTCTTCCTTTCTTTTCCCTCACACCCCCAACGGTTTCTTCCCTCACGTATTTGACTCCTCCTCGTCTCTCCCTTCTTCCTATTTCTCTCCCCATTTACACCACTCCCCCAGGTTTCTCCTACCTCTCTGCCCAACAACCCTCTATTTTCTTATCTGTAATTTGAAATTTCTACAGCCCAAGCCTACCCAGCTCCAACGTCTCTCTTTCCCCCTTTGTGTTCGGTTCCTCTCGGTTTTTCTCTCCACATCTCTCTACCTTTACACGCCAGATGACCGCACTATGCCATCGTAGCTCAATCACCATGCTGTCACCCATACCCGAACTACCGCAACAACCCCTGCTTTAAACCATAGAAAACAGAGTAGCGCTCCTTTCCTCTACCGTGAACGCAAACCATGGCAGTTCCTCATTCATGTCGAATCACCCCAACCCATAATTAAACTGCCACAAACCACATTGCGCTGTAGTGTTTTTCGTGAACTAGCCAGCCACACGTGGACCACGAACACCCAAAGCTACAACCAATCACCACTGCAAACTGTAAACCACCAATCCGCCGTCAACTACCTCAGATCCGTCGCACCCATCACCACCACTGTCGAACCCAACAACCCACGTCTTCCCCACGGCAAACAGTAACTATCATTATGATCATGCCGAAAAACCACCGAAAGAGAGACTCACCACCGTGAACTACTCAACCTCCACCCCCACAACCTCCACTTTGTCACTGCCGCCACAAACAAGTAGCCACCAATGGACCATCAAGCTGCCACACCAAAGGATCTCCACACACCGTAGATTGCACCGCCATGAAGCCAAGAACAAGCTGACTATTCTCAGCTCAGATCTGCGTTTTCTCAGCCCAACTCCAACACACAATGTTTCTCTTTTCTCCATACTCAGTGGCCGTCGTCGACTCCACCACGCATCGCTCTCTCGGGCTCCTTCACTGTCGAACCCAGCTGTGCCGCTGTCGATCTCCACCCAGACCCACCACGTCGCTCTCTCGGGCTCCTTCGCCGTCGAACCCAACCGTGCCGCTGTCGATCTCTACCCAGACCCACTGCCGCGTCTAGCCCTTCCTTGGTGAGCAATCGCCCGACTCTCTCTCTCTCTCTCTCTCTCTCTCAAATGGGAAGGTAAAATGCTGAAGAATAATGCTCCATCAATATCATTGCCCTTCAGCTCTCTCCGTTTTCGTATTGAATGAGGCTGAGAAGAATAATGCTCCTGAATAATGCTTTTTTTTTTTTTTTTTTGTGACGTGGCCTGACCGACTGCGCGGCGCTTGTATAGGGCGACTGTGTATAGCAAAGCTGAGTTTGAAATCTATAACAAATGAAACATAATAAATAGTCTCTAATCATCTAATATCGCATCATGGGATAATGAAAGGATAATGAGAAAATGAATGATAATCAGTAGCATTACTCTATTAGGAATATGATGTCGAGACCTAATTAACAAGTTTTTGAAACCACGTTAGTAAAAAGATAAATGTATAAAACTCAAGTACTATTTTTATGCTTAAAAGTTATTCAAAGTTTAAAGAATCGTGATCGTAAAGCTATTAATTGTATGATGCCAGCTTGCTTGTAAGATCTCTACATATTTTTCCTTTTATACATGCAACATGTACTAACTTCCGAACCATCAACAGTCAACTCATACTTTACTCCGGCCAAACATGAGCGACAGCCTATATATGTGTCAGCATTGAAGCTTGCTAAGTTCTTAATAGAAAGAGATCTCTCATGGGAAGCAACTTATCTTGGAATAGACCAGGGAAAGCCTAGGTTCCACAAATTTGGTGAGAGTCATAGCGTAGAGAAGGGAAGTGAACAATCCCCCTTATTAATGACTTCACTTGGTCAAGGGGATCAACCAGAAACAGATACTCCTTTGTTTTTGGCAACTAAGTCAGGCTGCGTAGACATTGCTGAAGAAATACTGAATTGTTACCCTCAGGCAATTGAGCATATTGATGACAAAGGACGTAACATATTTCATATAGTTATCAGGTACCGCCGATTAAAGATTTTCGAGCTTCTAGAGAAAAAAGAAGTGCCCAAGAAGAGGCTAGTACGAAAATTTGACAAAGACGGAAATTCCTTACTTCACACAGTTGGAGTGAAAAGCAAACAGTATATACATGAGAAATTGCGTGGCCCTGCATTTGAACTGCAAGAGGAAATGCTATGGTTTGAGGTGGCGAACTTCTAATCCTCTGTCTTGCTAATCTGGAAACACAAGCATGAATTGGCATACTTTCTACACATGCTTTTAGGACAATAATCTTCTAAGTGTTGATTATAATAACTTGTAAAAGTACACTACTTATTTACGTAATTAGTTTTTATGGTAATGTCATTAATTAGCTAGTTGAAGTATTAGGACCAGTTCATCCATTTGAAGAGTTGGTTCAAATCTTCATTGAGTTCTCACTCATTATATATGTTTCTTTTGGTATTCATATGCAGCGTGTGAAGTCAGTCATCCCGCCCCATTTCATTGAGCACCGTAATAATATGAAGCTGACCGCTGGGGGCTTATTTCGTAAAGCAAACAATGAACTCCGAACAGCAGCAACAGAATGGCTGAAGCGAACCTCAGAAGGATGCACCGTTGTCGCAGTTCTCATTGCTACTGTTGCCTTTGCTGCAGCATACACGGTACCTGGAGGTCCTAACAGTCAGACTGGTACTCCACTCCTCGTCAATAAACCTTTCTTTGTGGTTTTTACGGTAACCGATGTCCTGTCCCTTTCATTTGCTTTGACATCGGTAGTAATATTTCTCTCAATCGTCTCATCACCCTTTCGACTAATAGACTTCAAGGAATCTCTTCCAAACAAGCTAATGCTAGGCTTCACATTTCTGTTCTTGTCCGTGTCCATGATGATGTTTGCGTTTGCAGCAACTGTCCTCCTCATGATACAAAATAGGGAAAGCTGGACTAAACTCATCCTATATGCACTTGCTTTCCTGCCAGTCGGAATTTTCGCACTTTCATATTTCCCTCTCTATGTACCAGAAACCTGCAAGTACTTGCTGAAAAAGTTGAGACAGGCAATTCCTTGGAAGCTTATTGTTGTTGTGCTATCTATTCCAAAATATTTGTTTTGCTGTTGTAAACGTCGAATCGCCAATTCCCTTGAACTCCCTCAACATCAATCCACTTCCAACCGGCACCGGTAGGCGTACAAGATTGCCTGCTGTTTTGAATACATATAACTTGGCCAGCTGCTTTGAGGCTTGAGCTATGGAATGTCCCTCAAACTACTTGAGTTAGATATGTGTTGATGTGTGGGTATTTAATTTGTTTGGCTTTATTTATCTTGGTCATGCGATGCCCTAGCTGTTGTTTTGTAACTTGTACTACATGTTTGTGGTGAAAAAAATACTCTTTATCATCCTTTTAAATATCATTATTTTCTCATTTTGTGATTGAGATTAGACTCCATTTAGATGTTGAAATGATTTCAAATAATTTGAATTGATTTGTAAATATTAGTATTTTATGGATCTTATTAAGATGTATTATTAATGAAATTGATTGAAATATGTGTTTAAAATAAATGAATTTAATTTTTTTATAAAAATTTAAAAAACTAATAAATCTCATTAATAATTAATTTGAAAAAGATTACTCAACTAACTTTAACGGTGGATAGAACTTCTCGCTTGTGATAGTAGTACGTAATCATTCGTGGTTTGCGAGGTTCTGCAGCTTTGTACTTTTTGGTTCCCAAACTTTATACAGTTTCACTTGAGCAAGGAATAAATTTACTTGTCCAAAAAATTATAAAAAGACTTACCATGACATAATTTATTAATTGTCTAATTTAAAATTTGTCAAATGCTGCATTTTGGAATGTCAAAAAGCATGCAAAATGTGTCACTCAATTAAATGATACGTACGAGCATGTAAACTCAGCCTGGTACCAGGCTGGTGTGGCTTAAAAGCCACTAAGACAGTGGATTCGTTTTATGCTTTCTCCTACCAGCGAGAGAGAGAGAAGGCCGTGAAAGAAAAAGAAAAGAAAACAGGCCCCTTGTCGAGTAAAAACGAGCTTCAAATGGTATTTATTGTTTTGGGTTCTAAGTTTTACTTTACAGGGGAATGTCATGTCCACTTTTGGTTGGAATAATTTGACTCTTGACCTTATTCCTTTGTTTATAACCTCTTAATTAAGGATCCGACATACCGAACCACTAAATTCTTGACGGTTTGACACATATCATCTATATATTCATTTTTCTCTTATCTAACCATATGCAAGTACTGTAACTTTTAGATAGAGTACAGTTATAGCTACAAAAAGATTAAATCTTATAGACTGATATGGTTTCACGTAATTCGTTAGATTTATTTTATAATAAAAATAATTTTACAATATGATGAATTATATCATACCACATCAGTTTGTGAGATTATTTTTATGTAATCTATTTGTAGAGTATTTCCCATAACTCATAATATATAGCAGCATTTTGTAAAGTGGGAAAAAACATTTTAAAAAAATAATCAGAGATTCAGATCATACCATAATTGGTTGTATGCATTATCGTAGATCCAAACATGACACTAATCGATATCACATTGTTTAATTGCATTTACAAAATAAGAATAAATGGGTGCAAACCTCATGGAAAATCTCAAGTATAATCCCATGATACTCCTCAGAATTCATTGAAATATAATAATTCAAGAGACTACGAAGATCTTTTGGTTCTTGAATCCGATTTGCTATGATCATCTCGACCATGGACTCCCTAAAATCCTCTCTGGGATCGTAGGAGCACTTTTCCATGGCCATCACCAAAACAAACTTAGTCCCTTCATGACCTGATCTTTGCGGCCTTCTTCTCTCTAATTGTCTTGCCTCCTGCCTTTCTCTAATCATTTGATCCAGTCTCTCTTGCACCATGGCGTGCGCTAGGGTTGAAACTGACGCAAACCTCTCTGAATTTGAGCTCTCTGCTTCCTCTGACGAAGATACGCTAAGCCTGCTACTGCAACACAAAGCCCTGCATCCTCTCTGCTGAAGCTGTTGCTTCTTGTTCTGTTGCCTGGACGCTTTCATTCTCAGGCATAAACAGGGAGCTGGCTTTGAAGGGAAACCAGTTCAAGAATAATCATTTATGCACAATTGGCAAGTAGGTCATGCTAATCATGATTGTGTCTTGTGTTTTCCACATTTAAAACATAAGTTTAGAGCAAGGTTGGAAAGGAAATGGGAAACATCTGTGTTGTTAATTGAGCCAAGTGATTATGGTGTTTTACCTAGACCCTTAATAATTTCCTCTATAGGCCACTGTTAGGTGGAAAGCATTTGAAGGTTGGATTAATATAGAAAGCAAAGACTTCATGAAAGCCTTTTCCGTACAACTCTAAAGAGGATACCATATTATAGATGAAAGTAATGGCAAAGGGAAACTTTGGTTGGCTGCACATGCCTTGTGGGTGTCAGCTCCACCGTACTTACTGAACTTAAAAAATGATTGAACCAAGATGTGCTGCGCTGCTGGTAAACCTCATACTCGGATCTACTGCGAAATTAAAAGAGACAGCATTATTAATCCTTGCTCATTTATGTGTGAATATTAGTCTGATTCCAAGATCACATAGGGATAATTGATGATGCATATGCGCGCAAGGGGTTGTAATGGTACTATCGGAACACTTTGACAACGCAATATGTCGACAACCTTAGCTCGCTCATATGTATGGAAATAGTCCAACTCTTAGCTCGCTCACATGTGCCTAACCAAATACAGCATATTTTGTATAAAAGTTGTACATTAATGTACCTTAACCGTGCAGATTATATGACCAAAACACAGCACTCCGGTACCATGATTGGTGGGCACTGTATTAAGAAGGGCTCCATATATGATTGTGTCATTTATATTAAAAGAGGGTTGTGGGGGTTCGGAGATAAAGCATGTCTTATGCTTTGTCGCTCACGTTTCTTTAATTTCATGCACGGCATGTCTCTTTGTAGGTTCTGTTTGATTAGGTGAATTGGATGGATAACATTCTCTTGGCTCTGCTTCAGGAATTTTTTTCAAAAAAAGTTCCATATTACTTTTAGGAAAGCATGCCTTCTCTGCACTAGTTTTACATATGCGTACTGTGTGCGTCATCCAATTATGGAGAAAATCCTTCAGAGATATAGGCAGGTGGGTGAGAACCTCTTTTTGCGTGGATTCTTTACTCACTGATCATTACCGTTATGTTAGAAACATGGTTCTCATTCTCAGAATGCATTATTGTATTGTTTTTGAGTACCAGTTTATTAAGCAAACCACATGTTGCTATAATGATCACTTGTAAAGGCACAGAGAACAAAGTTATGGAAGGAAAGAGTGCAGCGATTACAGGGCAGTCCCCAACACCTCGATTGAAATGGGGACACTGGGACTGGATATAGCTCATTTCGGAAAAGCATCTTTCCATGTTGGACGAAGCAGGCCATCCATCGAACAAGTTTTGTGCACCAAAGCCAAAGTTTTGGGTGATAAAGTGACATTGATATATTATCTAAACACTGGGTCGGACTGTTTCCTGAACTTTTTCCCTCTCTTTCGGAGAAATAGAATGGATAGAAGAAAATGGATAGAAGAATTCCAATGACATCAGACACATTTACCGGGGTGAGAAGCTGAGATGAATCAGATGATCATGTCACAAATCGTACAAGTTCCTTCACTTTTAACTCCAGAAACAAAACAAAACAAAAATTGCAGTTAGCGACTTATCCAGCCCAATTTTAGACCATGCTGGAGCCTGGCACAAGGTCCATCCCACACCAAATGTATTCGTCGAGCTCTTTTTCAACCCAAGCCCATGATTTCGACTAAGCAACGGACAGTCAAGTTTCCATGGACTCCATCTAAAAAACTTGGACTTGAATCTCGTAGTTTGGAACGAGGGAGAAATTATTTAAGATTATTTACGAAATTCACTTAAATAATTATATAATGAATTATATAAAAGTCGGACATGAACTTGAAGTTATGGGTGCTACCCGCATGATGCGGGATGGGGGACCCTTCCCTCCACTGCACCTTGCAAGGCAAAGGTTTTCAACCCTGCCTCCAGAGGCAAGGGTAGAACCCCCTGCCCTAGTGCCGAGGGGCGGGGTAAAAAATGCCATCCACCCCACCCCCAGCTTAGGCCAATCCATTGGTTTTAAAAAATTATTTATAGATCCAAAAATATTTTTCTTAATCCAAATTATAATATAATTAAAATTTATAAATACAAAAAGAATTTAAGCTCATTACAGTTATATTTTGGATTGTTTTGACATTTTAGACCAACTTTTATATAGGAGATTAAGACAATACAATAATTATATTTAAGTCAAAGCAATCATCTGAGGTCATCCCTCCTCTTGCCCCCGCTAGTCCTTCTCTCTCTGGGGTGCGATACCCCACCCCTGCATGGGTGGAACAGGATAGCCCGAGCGCCTGCCCATGCAGGGGCAGGTCGGATGGGAGCCCCGCCGCCCGCTTGTGGGGGGGGGGGGGGGGGGGCGGCTACCCCTACTTGAACCCCCCGCTACCCCTACTTGAAATCCTACCTAATTCCATCTCAGACGGCATTTTTAATAGCGTTTAGTTTAAGTGGAATATAGGAGGACCAGGCCTGGAATATAGCGTTTTGCGTGTGACGTTGACGTACCCACCAACAACAGAAAAATTAGGTACCCACCCGTGCAAGTCATTCTCGTCAAGACCCTCGTAACTTAAAATAAATAATTCAAAATCTCAGCACTCATTTGATCCCGCCACTTAACCTTAATTGGATTACTTTTTAGAACCACAAATTCTTTCGTTTATATAATTCATTCATAATTACTGGTTGGGCAAAGTCTTTTGATGCTTATTTTCTCTTATATTAATTAAAAGTCTTTTGATATATTTCAAGGATAATTAGTCATTCCTCGTAGTTTGTATGAAATTATTATTTGTTTCAAAAATTTAAGTCTATAGATTTAATTATTTATATTTATCTTAACACACTCTCTTTAATAAGTTAGTCATAATTATTTGTCTCAAAAATTTAAGTTGATAGAAAAATTAAGTTAAATTATTTATATGTATCTTAATAGTTGATATTCAAATCCCCTTAAAATCTAAATGAGAACCATATATCAAGCCTACGGACGCGATACAATTCTTAATTAGATGGCAATTTCAATATGTATCCATTATGCAGCAAAATAAACGGATTCCTTTTCTTACTTACTAAGTCCATATATTACCTTTTTGGGCCCATAAATCAAGCGCCCACCAACCAAGTGAAGGTTAGGTAAGTACAGGGAGTTTATAAAAATAAAAAAAAATACAGGGAGTATGATCCACTGCTATCCCAACCATCGTACCTAAGTGGGAAATTAACCAAGCATACACGTGCAACCTACCTAAATTGCCTCACCAAATTATTTTTACGTAAATGTTTTTAATTTTTATAGTAAGATTTATAATAAATAACCACTTAAAATATGTCGATGCAAGTGACTTTTAGGATAACAAAACATAGCACTAAGAGTATTATTTTTGTACTAGATGGCAAAGAAATGGATGAAGCTATAAAAGACTTTATACCATTAGGAGAAATGTTTTAAATTAATACGACACCTTTGAAACGGCATAATAACTCAGCTTGGGAGTTGGGAGTAGGTAATAACTTTTCATTTCCGAAAACACCCACGGACGGTGTTGATGTGTAACTAACTAACTACCTTTCAGGGCGGAGAGTCCAACGCGTAAAAGACCTTATTGGCCTTGACAATCGCGCACACATTTACTGCGCTCTGTGACTCTTCGACAGTCTTGATAGTTTCAAGCGCCGCTCCCATTCAGTCACACGCAGAGACTAACGAAGATCTGAGTTCAACAATGTCTCCAGCTCTCCTCGCTAACGGCAATATCAACGACGTCAAGCCGGCCTCGGCTTCCGCCACAGGAAGAGTCGCCTCCGTTTACAGCGAGGTCCAAACGAGTCGTATCGAGCACGAGCTTCCGCTTCCGTCGGTTCTCAGAAGCTCCTTTAAAATAGTTGATGGCCCCGCTAGCTCCGCCGCTGGCAACCCAGGTCACTCTCGTACCTTCCACTTCTCGTTCTAATCCACGAGTCGTCGTTGATAAATCCGCATTAGTACTTTTCGCTCTCTATACTTCGATACTGTTTGGTTGCCGAGAATGTTTGACGGACAGAAAACTAAAATTACTCTTTGGATTTCTATCTCTTTCTTTTTTCGTTTTAGTGAATGTAAAAACACTTCCCAAGGAAATAAGAGGAATGTACAACTCGAAGTTTCATTGTTTGTTTTTGTTCGTTCTTTTTTCTAGCCTTCAAACAGAGAATGGAGCCTTTTGGTTTTTTCATTTGAATGTGTTACGCGGTGTTTCCAGATGGGATTGCAAAACTATTTCCGAATCTGTTCGGGCAACCTTCGGCAATACTGGTGCCGAGCGAATCCAATACGTTGAGGTCGGATCACAAGCTGAAGATCGGCGTCGTTTTGTCTGGAGGTCAGGCTCCTGGTGGACACAATGTGATTTCTGGAATCTTTGGTGAGGATCTCATTATAAACGATAATTATACATCTTCTTTTATGCACGACCTGTTTCTATTTTCGACGTATATGAATCCTTGTATTGGTGGCAGATTACTTGCAGGAACGCGCAAAAGGAAGCACATTGTACGGGTTCAAAGGCGGTCCTGCTGGGATCATGAAGTGCAAATATGTGGAACTAAGTACAGACTATATTTATCCTTACAGAAATCAGGTGAGGAAAATTGGTGTTACTTGTAGTATTCCATGAATCTAGGAAGCCTTTGATTTAGTCGTCAGTATAATTTGATGTCTGTGAGTAGGAAAATTTAGCTATTGAAAAGTTTTTATCAACCATATTGCGTTGTATTGAAGTAGGTGAGTGGAGATGAAAATATTGAGCTGTATGCTAAATTGATGTATGTCATTGCCATATGCATATACGAAGTGTACGAGGAAGCTTAATGCAATAGTTTTAGTCATTGTATATCTAATTTAGTTATGGAGCTATACATGCACTCATGCTTGTTAAACTAACAAGATTATCACTTTTATTATTTTTTTCTGTTTTATCAGGGTGGCTTCGATATGATTTGCAGTGGGAGGGACAAGATTGAAACTCCAGAGCAGGTGTGACTAATATTTGGATTATTTAGGCTTTTTGTGTTGCGTTTATCTGTGCAAAGACTACATGAATGAAAATGGATATGATTTTTAGTTTAAGCAAGCTGAAGAAACTGCATTGAAGCTTGACTTGGATGGGCTTGTTGTTATTGGTGGAGATGACTCCAATACAAATGCCTGCCTCCTTGCCGAAAACTTCAGGTATGTTATATGGAACAATCATGTTGTTGAAATACTATTGTTTCTAGTGTGAGTAAGCTTTGCATGTTGTTCATTAGTTTTGCATCACAATTTATTTTATTATCAGGAAAATCACAGTTAATTATTTCCTGTCTTTCTCATGGTTTCAGAAAGGTGCCTAAAGTTATTAATAAATATTAACTCATACAAAAAATTTTAAAAAGGGTCTAAAGTTATGAATATCACCCCCAGGTGCCTCATGTTGACAGTAGACCTGATATTAAGTAAAATAGATTATGTGCCATGAAAAAAGCACATACCACTTGGTGTTTACATGTCTCTCTTCAATTTTCCCAACTGTAACTCTGAAGTCAAGAGAGCAGCCTCTTTTTGCCTCTGTATCAGAGCTCTCCTTAGCAACTCATAGGATAATTTTTTCCCCACTCTCTTCCTCGCATCTTTATTCATGCATAAACACCCATCAATATTTGTCATCCCTTCGTCAAAATCAAGCCTAGAAGATTTTCACGGGTGTACTGTCATTGTTTTTCTGATTCTCATTCTAGTTTTAAAGTGATCTATGGTTGAGCTTCTGGGGTGTTAGTATCTTGCTGTGATTTCTCCCATGGTATATTTGCATTCGCGATCATTTCTGTGTAAGTTTTTCTGTATTTTTGTATTATTTGTTCCATCAGGGGTAAAAATCTGAAAACTCGGGTGATTGGATGCCCTAAGACCATTGATGGGGATCTGAAATGCAAAGAGGTTCCTACAAGTTTTGGGTTTGATACTGCTTGCAAGGTGATTATATCTCTAACTCAAAACCTATGCCCTGTTTTCTTATGTTCTTGTTTTTCATGGTTTCAAACTATGATGTTGATTATAAGTGAGTTCCATAATGTACTGTGATCTCATTTACTGAAAAGGTATTTTATATCATCGCCTCTGTGGTTAAGTAAACATTTTCATTATGAGGGACTTGAAAATCTTGCTACTTGTTTATCATAGTTTGATATTTTTATTTGCTTGCAGATTTATGCAGAAATGATTGGTAATGTTATGGTTGATGCTCGATCAACTGGAAAGTATTATCATTGTACGTATCGTGTGATATATTTAAAAGCAGTGCCTGTTTTTCCTTTACCGTGAAATTGCATACGCATTTATGAGTTGTATCCATCTCTGAAAATTTTCTTTCATATTATCTATTATGAAAAATATTAAGATTTTCGATGACAAGCAAGTAAAGAAGAGATCAACAACATAAATAAATCACTACTCAAGAGATGTACTACGTTTATAGTTTCGCACAAAAATCTTTTTGAAACTAAGACAGACTTTAGATGTAAAAGGGATTCGGGCTTGTGCATTTCTTATGCCCATTATACTCAATATTTTGTAAGTAGATTTTCTCTCTAACTTTTGTTTTTTGCACATGGATTTATATCTTGTGCCAAACCTCATAATTTTTTTGCATCTCGTATTTAATTTATTTTATTTTATCTTCTCACTACATTCCAAAAACACCTTCTTTTAGACAGCTTCTTTGCCGCGACATAAAAAACATCAAAGAAAATAAATACCTTATTATTAGTATATATGACAGCTTAAGGTTGATTTGCGCTAACCTAACGCTATATACATAAATGGAATGAAAGCCAACAAAGACAGCCTCTTAAAACAATTATAAAACCGAGAGCTATAAATCAGATACATTCAATACAACTGACTTGGAAATGGCTGCCACAAAATGTCTTGGATTGGTCACATAAAGGAAATAGGTTTTGTGGGATGTCGTGCGGTGCAGGGTGCCCTGCACATTCATATCTATTCCATCTACATCAATAAATATCTATCTTAGCTACTGTCTTTCCTGAGTCAGTTTGCATTGAAATTACCAAGTTTATGGCTCTAATACCAGTAATGGCAATCAACTTGTGAATACAATAAGTTTGGTGAGGCGTGGTTCATGCATGTATGCCATGCACCCTCATATCTACTCATGCTACATCAGCATTATCTCTTCAATTGTTCATCTGCTTTTGTGGTACTTTTTAGCAAAGTACTATTCACTGGGTCCATGTTCGCAGTTGTACGGCTTATGGGGCGTGCGGCTTCACACATCACTCTAGAGTGTGCCCTACAAACACATCCAAATATTACGATTATTGGAGAAGAGGTATATTCATAAATATATTGGTTTGCATTCAGATCACTTGTGGAGCCCGTTATAGTTGCTAATAAATGCTCAAGTTCAAAAGAGATATGTTAAGACTTTTGTTCTATCTTTGTGGCTATCTATCCAAGCATACTTGTTTATGACAATCAATGCAACATAAGACCTGACTAAGTCCAACCCAGAACCACCTAAAATATGCAGTTTCAGGTAGTCAGTTTAAGAACTGTCAACAAGTGGGTAGATGTGAGCTCTTCCTATTATCAGTGGACTGGATCTAGGCATGCTTTCATGCTACCTACCAATTCTGATCCAAGAAGAATTGCTTAATCTATATTTACTTTGTTTTGCATCCTTCCTTAATCTCTAAGATTGCTTTTCCTCACCCACCTACAAGTATTGCTTCCCATCAAATAACTCGAAGCCACCTCCCAACCATTCCTTTCTTATTCTGCTCTTTTTGTTCTATTTCTAGCTTCTCAGGACTTTCTTGCTCTTTTTTCTTTTTTCTGTTTAGGTGTATCTGTTATATAATCCCTGTGTAATTGGCTGGCATCCACACTGTTATTATTATTAAATTTTGAACTTATGAAAAGATTCTTAGGAAAGATAAGAATCTAATTATGATGCTCTTGCTACAGGTTGCTGCTAAGAAGCTGACGTTGAAAAATGTGACTGACTATATTGTAGATGTAATCTGTAAACGTTCCGAACTTGGTTTTAACTATGGTGTTATACTTATCCCTGAAGGTCTGATTGATTTCATTCCCGAGGTAATGCTCAGGAATCTGATGCACTACTGTTTTACAAAGTAACGAATGCCAACATCACTTTGTTGATATATAAACTACCATTACTCTCTTTGACATATGCAGGTACAGCAGCTTATCGCAGAATTGAATGAAATCCTGGCCCATGATACTGTGGATGAAGGTGGGCTATGGAAAAAGAAACTTGCAAATCAATCTCTACAGCTTTTTGACTTTTTACCTCAAGCAATCCAGGAACAGTTGATGCTTGAAAGAGATCCTCATGGAAATGTTCAGGTATTTGTTTATTTATATTATTATGTTGGTATATCATTTGACGTCTTGTGATTTCCTAGTGATTGTTCACGTTGTATGTGTTTTCTAAAATTAGGTTGCCAAAATAGAAACTGAGAAAATGCTTATTCAAATGGCTGAAACCGAGTTGGAAAAAAGGAAGCAAGAAGGTGTATACAAAGGAAAATTTAGAGGGCAGTCCCACTTTTTCGGGTACTACTTTCTTTCCCGAAAGCACATCATCATTTCATTTCACAATTTTGTAACTGATCTTTTGGTGATAGTGGCTGTGTATGTTTGGTGATTATGATTTAGGCATAGGCTGTTGGCAACCCTTGGGCCTTGATGGACCCAATGGTCCTCACTCATACCTAAACTTATATTCGTAACTGTGATATTTTGCTTCCTATTCTCCACATATTTAGTTGCAATTTACGTTGATAAATATTCTTCAATATTCTTATCTCGGACATAAATTGTTAATTTCGACATAAATTGTATTTCTGCAGGTACGAAGGGAGATGTGGTTTGCCAACTAACTTCGATTCTAACTATTGCTATGCATTGGGTTTTGCTGCTGGAGCTCTCCTTCAGGGTGGGAAAACTGGGTTGATATCATCGGTCTGGGTTCCATCCCTTTCACTTCACCCATTATCCTTAAGGACCTTAACCTCCATTCTTTTCTTCTATTTATAAATCCTTATACTTTGCTGTTGATCGCACATTTTGGTTCAAAGTTTAATTTTGTGTTATTATGGCAGATGGTAAAAAACATAGCTAAGCTAAATTTGTGATATGCTTTTCATTATGTCTCCAGGTTGGAAATTTGGCTGCTCCAGTTGAAGAATGGACAGTTGGTGGGACAGCATTGACTTCGTTAATGGACGTGGAGAGAAGACATGGTATTGTCACCTTATACTTTCTTCCTCAAAGTCTGCAGATGTAGTTTGTGGGAACTTTTCTTTCTTATTTTTCCCTTCGTCTTTAATTTGGTGAACTACTGAACAGAATACGCTGTATTCCACATTATCTCTATCAGCGAGCAGTATTTAACTGGTATTCTATGCAAGTAAATAAATTCAAGGGGGAAAATGTTATATGGATTCTTTCTATCGCTATGCTAAGCTTCAGACGTTCTGAAGAAAATTATCTTGTCAAAGTATTTCAGGATTTCAATCTATTATAATAGAACTTTGCTGTTTTTTCATGTTATATATCTTCCTTCTTCTTCTTTCGTCAATCGCTTGAGCTGTTTTTCATAATTTAATTATTATTTTTTTCCAGGTAAGTTTAAGCCTGTGATAAAGAAGGCAATGGTGGAGCTTGAAGGTAAGACTATTTGGGGAAATTTCTTCTCACGATATTCACTAACATATTAAGTTATAAGGATTAGTTGCAATATTTCTTTGGGTTCATGGTAGGCATGATAGTGTTTGGCACGCCATGAAATACGATTCACTTTCTTTGCTATTCTCCCCAAATCTTAAACCAAGAAAAAGGTGATCAGCAAGTGAACTAACATGATGAATTTTCAGGGGCACCTTTCAAGAAATTTGCATCCATGCGGGACGAATGGGCACTCAAGAATTGCTACATCAGTCCTGGTTAGTCATTAATTTTGTATTCAACAACCATCATCTCTACCTACTTTTAGCAGTTTATAGTCTTGTTTCTCTTCGTGTATTTAGCCTGAATTTTCAGAAGATTGCCCTACTAAAAATTCGAGTGCAACAACTGGACTTTTGTCCCCGAAACCCAGTGCCGATATATATAAATTAAAAAAAAAACACAGACACATTATCATATTCCTAACCTTGATTTTGATTTGCATTTTGCCTGCAAGTTGAATGGCTAATCTAAATCTGTTACTTTTGCCTTTAATGGTTCTATAATTACAGGTCCTATCCAGTTTCATGGTCCAGTATCAAATGCAGTTAATCATACTTTACTCCTCGAACTTGGAGTTCAGGCTTAGGAAAATGTTGAATTCCTGCTTTGATGAGCGTTCATTATTTAGAGAAACAATTTAAATCTGTGCTGTTCTGTATCTTTGAGATTTGTCTTTTGTTTCTAATTGGGAATATTGAGATTTAACCTATGAGATAGTGTTGAATCTAATGGTTGATCTCAGATTTCCGTCGCATGCTTCTTTCCTAGTTTGCTTCATGAGGGATGTGTTCTAATTCATTAGAAATTTCTGTTTTGCTACACATGTTGAAACTTGGAAGTTGAAACCACTATTAAAAGACTTTTAAGGGCCCTCTATGAGATTCTCTTAAAGAGTTTGTAATTTTTTTTTCACGACTGGATTTCCATTAAATCGCAACAATTTTTTTCATTTATTTTCTAGGCAACGTGATTTAAGTTATAACCGAAATCATGGCTCCACCAAAGGGGTGTAGATTCCACAATAAATATTCGGATTTTTAAAGCGGCAAGTGTTGATTGATGAAATCTCGATTATTGAATGTAATAAGCGATTGTCATTAACAAATGACGTCCATGATGATTTCATCAACTTTTACTAATCAAATTCAAAATCATACTTCAGCCGGTAAGAACAGGACAGCTTCTTTCAGAAAGCTGTATGATGTGTGCAATTGCTGAGAAAATAAAGAAAAATCATGGAGATGTCTCTCTCTGCATGTTACAGGTACCATAGAATTTATGAACTCGTATGTAATTACATCACCAGAAGTCAACTGAAGTTACTTTTAGCTCATCCTCAAATCCTTCCAAACAAGTGACAAAGTAAACAAGAGGGACGACTTTTTTAGGGGGGGGGATACTGTTTAGGTAATTGGCTATTATTGAAACACATGATATGAATTAATCACGATTAGTCTAATCGTTTGAGAATGGAGCCCATAACATAATGCTCTTTCAGCTTCTGCAGTAGCAAATGAAAAAGAAGCATTTGTGTGCACTATGACTACTCTGCTTTGCTTTGCTTTGCTGTTTGCCGAAATTGGCAGCTTGTGCCGTGCGCTGACTCCTCTCACTTTGATGCAGCCCAAAAGGATTAATCACTTTTTTCTTTCTTTATTTCTTTCTTTCTTTCCCAGCAGACAGCACGACAAGACAGACGACTTGCCTTTTTATATGCTTGGCACAACCCTCTGAATCACGTGCTACTGATTGTTCTCTTGCCATGGCGACTGGCGTTGTGGATAACACCCTTTAGATTTAGATTTATGAGACGCTCGTTAGTCTTTATCCACCCTTTTTTTCCCTAATAGCCATACATAAAACAGAAGAAAAAACATAATACAAAGTTTCATTGCAAAGAATCAGATCGGGTTTAATTCCAATAAAAATTGGTCAACAAAAGCTGCACTTGGTTTAATCTTTTTCAAGTGTAAACAGAATTTTAGTACAAGTTAAAATAAAGTGTTGGGCGAGGAAAGAATGATGGGTGACTAATGGCATGATCACAAAAGGTCCATGTGATATATGGCGACATAATTTATAATTAAATGAAACGTACCCTTTAGGATATTGAAATAAGGCTCTTAAGGGAACCATTGTAATGAACAAGGAGTCTCAACCAACGGAATCTTATCTCTAATTGAGATTTATGCTAATAAGACAAATCCTAATGAGACGCTCTCCTCAGACACATATTATCAACTAAAAAGTCATACGCTCGAAAAAAATGATTCATCAGTTCTTATAAATATATCTCATGTGTGTTGTAAATAAGATTTCACTTTATTAAAAGAACGTAATTTCCTTCTAACTTAACCATAAGAAGTATCTCAACTGGATTCCTCAATGTTGTTTCTTTGGTTGCAAATCGACTAAAAAATACCGCTAAAAATTATCATAACAATAGGCAAACAATCCTGATTAAAGGGGAAAAAAAAAAACAAAAGGTAATAACCGTAATTGGGTCCCATATATTGGTGCAATGGTAATAAATCTCTGCAACCTCGCCGATAAAAGTTTTGCCATGATCATCTTCGCCAGCAAACGGTCCTTCGTACACAAACCTTCTGTATAAATAAGGGAATTTGAATCATTCACACATGGTGCTAAAGTACTTTTATTTTTTAATGAATTAGGCATGTGAGACCTCCGATCTGCATAATCGCAATTGGTTGCAATTTGAAAACCCAGATTTAAAATGGTACGTTCGCATCACATCTTGGCAATGATTGAAACCCAGGTTTTATTGAGAGGCATTTATGGTGAATTTAATTTTTATATATCTCTTACACATTCATCTCTCGCTTATATGGTAACCAAAGGCGGTAACGATATATATGGTAAGCAACGGCACCTTCTTTGTACTGTATGGTTGAGATCAGATTTTTAGTCCCAAATCTCCATTTCTTTTTTATTATAAGTTTAATTAATAAAAAATAAAAGATGGTAACCAAAATTTTGATATTTAAAATTATTAGTGCAAACAAAAATCTATAGAAGACAGATAGTATGTTTTATTGTTTCGCTTACCAACTTGAAAAATTACTGGAAAATTAAATAGATAAGATTGTTTTAAGTGAAAAAATAAATTAATTTTTTAATCTTGTTTAATGTATCTAATAAAATTTTAACCATTTGTAAGCCAGATCTTAAAATATATGTATATCTACATAAATTATATTTGGGTAGTACTACAGTCCCTGCTCGGAGCTCCTGCTAGGGTGTAGTGTTGTTTTTTATGTATTTTTTTAAATTATTTTTTTTATAAATTTTTTAATACTTTTAAATATTTTTAAAAAATAAAATAAATTTTGAACATCATTAAAAAACACTTTCTTAATTAGAAAATAAAAAAAAATTATTGAAAAAATACTTCCTTAATCATGAAGTAAAATATATTTTTATTTTATTTCATGATTAAGTAAGCATTTTTTAATAATATTATAAATTTTCTTTTCTTATTTTAAATATTTAAAATAATTTTTAAAAAATTATATAAAAAAAAAACTTAAAAAATACATATAAGAAAAAACACTTTTAACTCCAGCGGGAACTGAGCCCCCAGAGGGGATATAGCACTTCTCATTATATTTTCTATGAAACACTGTTTAAACAAAGAATAACTTAAATAAATAAATAAAAGTCAAGCGCCTGATGATCGAGAAAGAGGAAAATGGCGAAACCAATGCCTAGTGCCATGAACCGTGTGGTCCAATTCCTTAAATGCTTTGTCCGACCACCGAACTATTATACGGTATACCAAGTTACCGACAACTTGGAGAGAAGTGTTACTATCGTTAAAATATTTTATAATTAAAAATAAATATATAAATTGATATTATTTTATACCATATATTAAATAAATTTTATAATAAAAATAATTTTACAATCTGACATATGACATCAAGACATGTCAATTTATAAATTTACTTTTATAAAATTTCTTTCAATTAAAATATTTCTTTTTGAGAAAAACAACCTCTAAGAGACTTGTTGACGGAATAATTTTAAAAATTTTATGTATCAACTATTTAAATAATAAGCATATAAAATGTACTGCATAATAAGTGTGAGTAAGATAATAAAATATAAAATAAAAACTAATATTTCCCATTAACAGATTCTACGCACCCATTGGGCTTGGCTATAATATTAATCACAGTAATGATAATAATAAAAGAGATTTCACTTACATAAGTTCAGTGCAAAATTATTGTCGTCTCAACTTAACTAATTACATTTTTCTCCTTTTTCTTTTCTTTTATTTTC
This sequence comes from Pterocarya stenoptera, assembly GCA_003123785.1. Classification (NCBI taxonomy): domain Eukaryota; kingdom Viridiplantae; phylum Streptophyta; class Magnoliopsida; order Fagales; family Juglandaceae; genus Pterocarya; species Pterocarya stenoptera. The sequence goes on from QEOT01000724.1 coordinate 111,502, forward strand.
TACACATGATTTTCATCCCATAATCAAAGGCAATAAAATGGGATTAGTACACTATTCCCATCATTAAAAAAAAAATGCGCGCATTTGAAATCTTAAAATAATTAGTCTTCTTTTGAGCTTTCTTTAGCAGCAGAGCTGCAGAACTACCTAAAAAAAAGTTGTACGGAATTAATAAGCATATAGTATAGGTATATTCTTGCATTATCATATGTTCATTGTCAAAATCACCTTTCCCACCGTAAAGGAACCTACCTAGCTCTCTCGCCTATATCCTTATGTTTGCCATCCTTTTTTGCTCTTTTTGTCAAGCCATTTGAATCCAGATTCTCCATGCATCTTCTAAAGAAAAAATCTATATAATTTTTTACTATTCACATAACTTCTATATATTATATTTTTTTTAATTTTTTTATCAAATATTTAATATATAAATAATGAATAGAAGAATTGAATTAGTTTAAAAAAAATAAATTCAAAAAGATTTTAAAAAAATATTAAAAAAATTAAAAAATATAATATATGGAAGTTGAGGTGGTTGTGTAGCATTGGTAATGTTCTAAAAGCCATTTATTATATTTATAAGATGCAGAGAGAGAGAGAGAGACGGCCCCATGCCCTTTTGACCTCTTCTTTAATAACGATACACATTCTCTGGATTTCCACTTGCTCTCTTGTCTTGGATTGGACCCTCTCTAAATATTAGTAACGTATATACACACACATTATCCTTTCGAGATAATTACCAACACTGCAACATGTCAAAGCAAAATCATTGTTTGCTTTTAAAAATACGATCGTTTGGATTTAGAAATAAATTGAGATGATTTGTGAATAGTAAAAAAAAATATTTTTAGAATAATATTTTTTAATATTATTATTATTTTAAAATTTAAAAAAATTAAATTATTTATTATATTTTATGTGAAAATTTAAAAAAATAATTTTAAGATTTGAAAAAATTAAATTATTTATTATATTTTATATGAAAATTTAGAAAAGTTTTTTTTGAGATTTTAAAAAAAATTATTATATTTTGTGTGAGAATTTTAAAAAAAATAATAATAAAAATGAAATGAGTCGAAGTACCACTATAGATAATGAGAAATTGTGCATGGCAGCATGAGATGGATGTGGAGATGCGTGAGTGGGGATCGATCGAGTGCTGACTGCCCGCCAAGAAACAAACACAAGTAGTGCAGATCGAAGATGGAAGAAACAAAATGTAGCTAGCTACCTAATCAATGAGCCGGAAGTTAATTCTGTAACCACACGCAAAGGCAGGCAGGCAGGCTCTTTACTCATGATCTGTAACTTGCATCTCATGTTCTTATCCTTGTCTTTTTCGTTTTGCCTTTACCTGTTTGGATTTCACAAAAAAACATCAATAAATTGGGATACCTATGCTCGATGGAGTCTGATATAGGCAACCAGCATACATGTCTTCCATTTTCATAGGACCACTACTTATGATCAGATAATAACCCACTGCTGGTGCTGCACTGGATACGTATAGATCATTAGGGGAAGCTGGATGCAACACAACATAGTTACACAGGTAGGTCCAAAGGCCAGGCCACGTGGCTGTTGCTCTCAACAAATGTCTGTTCGGAGCGTTGGTAGGACCCTTTCCATTAATGTAATAATGATGTTTTTTTTTTTTTAACCTGCACATGGCTCATCATCATTTTGCCTACAAACAAACGCCATTAACTCAAGGGCAAAATCCCGTCCGGGCTTTCCCATCTCTCTACCATTCCACTCCTCCTGTTTTTCTGAGGAGGCTTCCTTGCATGAATTGTCTAAATGGCCTAATGCCTAGTATGTACTAAACTATTTGAAAATAAACCAAAGATATATATTAATTGAGCTATTACCCTTAATGATGTCTTTACAGGCCGACACCACCTAATTTGCAAACAATTAATCCTACTGACCCCTGATAGCCCCATCATCCTTAACTGGGTTCCATCTAAGCTTGTCACCTTCTGCGCCTTTGTGTTTGATTTTTGCAGATTTCCAACCGTGTGATCTTACACCTAAATCTTGCGCCCCATCCCATGGTGCAAAAACTAGTACCTGTTGAAAAGGGTCCACTCATGTCCATTTCAAGCCAACATGTTGTTTAAATTAAAGTCATTAAATGGTTCTGTAGATATTTAGATATGGATACCATGGGTGGGTGCATGAATCAAAACGACATGATATTCCACCGTCAGGTATAGTGAAAACATGAGTCATATTAATATACATTCTCTATTAAGATAAGAGCAGTATTGAAACTAGCTATATATATCATGTCACTTAATCTTCATCCATCTTAGAACAATCCATTAGTTTTGAAAAGATGGTAGAGATTTGTCGTTGGAATTGGCAATGTGGGGTCTCTACTTTATGGTCCGGTGGTTCGGGTTATTGACATGCAAGGTGTCTATTTTATTTTTTAATCCTCTTCCACAAAGTCATAAACTTCCAACTACAGGGAGTAATTAATTATTTGCTATATTATTTATTCTCTCCAAACAATATATTATTTTCCAAGAGAAAAAGCTTGAAACCATTAAATATATATGATTTAAGAATCTCTTAAGATATCATTTAATTCTGAAGTATTCAACCACATTTGGTTGACGTTTGCATTTCTTAAATATTTTGAAATATTGTATGGAGTTAATTAGGAACTTGAGAGGAAACATCATGGGTGGTGAATCATGATAGAATTGGATCATGTCAACGCTCAGGAATTAAGCCCCATGAATGTTAGCAGTTTTGGCAATTTCCCCCACATCATGACACCTTGACATGACACCACTCTCCCTTTGGTCACTAGTGAAAGATAGAAACGGATGCCTTTCTTGTGTTATCTTATTCACAGTAACGTATGCCTACATTACTCAAACACCTTTTTTTCTTTCATCTGAATACGAGTCCCCAACAACCAAGATTCAAGAATTAGATTGGCCTTTCTGAGTTCTAAGCATAAGTTCTACAACCTCCCGGCAAACATCTAGTACTAGAATCAACTTTTACTGCGAGATGATCTAGATCTCTGGTGGGCTATGTAAATATAGATATTGAGTATTTAATGATATATTTTGTAAGATTTAACTATCATGTTTACATACTAAACTCATATTCATTATAAATCAGGATGTTTTTTTATTAGATTTTGCTATTCATCAGTCACTATTTATCTTCACACTCCACATTTAACAGTTTTTTTTCTTTTTTTTTTATAGGGTGTGAGGTGTGGGATAGTGAATAGTAACTGATAAAAAGAATTATTCTTTTTCATTTTATACACCATTTTTAACTCAACTATAAGCAATAAATATCACCTCTTATAGCTCTCCCGCTTTCTCTCTACACAACAACTGCCTTTCTCAAGAAGCTCAGACCGAAGGAGGGGGGTTTGGAGCTTTGGCTCCTCCCTCCCTCCTCCCTTTTCTCTCTAGTTTTTCTTTTATTTTTTCTGGTTTTTTTTTTTTTTTGTAAGGCGAAATGCAGATATATTGTTCTCCGAAGCTAGACGACCACCACACGCCCTACAGTAAGATTTTCAAGGCACCGATCCTTCAGACGGACGAAAAATCTTCTCTAACGGAGCAGCGCGTGAGCCACACGCACGGCCCAAAGTGCGCGTGTGAGCCACATCAAGGGCAGCTCTATCACCACCACGCGCAGCTTTTCTAGGACTAGGGCCCTTGATTTCTTCAAACCTAGCATTCCGCCATACTTCCAAGGTGGCCTCACGCGCTACCACAATCTTGGTGTTTGCATTTTTTATTTTCTCTAAGGTTGAAAATGCAGATCTACAACTTTTCAAGCTATAATTTGCTATTTTCTCGTGTATCTTTTACGTTTTCTGTTATTTCCTTTATTTGAGGTTAAAAAAAACACACGGTCTCTTAGATTTTTGTCCATAGAATGTGTCCTTTACTCCGTTTTAGACAGAGTGTGGAGTTATTAATTATGTCTTAAGACAAAATGTGGGATTTGTTAAATCTGTCTTAGGACAGAGTGTTGTCTCTCAGACAGTTTGTCTGTAGAGAGTTATAGCAATGAACTAGGCCATGTCAGTCACAAAGAAATTTGTGTATTGGGGAGCCTTAAAAGCAGTAGTTGGATTGTCTTATGTATGTCTTAGGTCAAAGTTGTAATATCCTGTTATGAATAAATGGAGTTTATTCTACCTTCAAATATATATATATATATCACCTACCATAATTAATAAATTACTCTATATGTGAAAGGTAATTTGAGTGTTTTTTTTTTTTTTTAAAGAAACATATAGTGTAAACTTTTAAACAATTAGTAAACTTGAATAATAATTTACTTCTACGAATTGTTTTAAAGAAAATAGTTCACCCAAAATATTCAAGCGTGACCAACATTTATTCTCTAAGAGCATTAGTAGTGGACTCAATAAACTTTAACAAAAATTTAAGTAAAGAATTCACTTTTATAAATTTAGCTAGCTACTTTTCAACAACATCAAATAACAAGCTCTTCAAATTTACCATTATTCTATTAAAATATTGATTTTGACGTTTTCATTTATTTTAATTCTATTTGTAATTTGAATATTTATTCGTTATTAAAAAATGAAAAATGCATAAGCGCTGTGCACTACTTTTAAAAAAAGTAAGTTAATATGAGATTCATATGAAAAAATTAATTTTTTAATGGTAAACTATACTCTTTTTCTAAAGAAGTATGTGGTGTTTGCATAACACATAACTGTATATAGCATTACTCTTGAAAAAGTATATATTAATTTTCTAACTTTGATATTAGATTTTAAAAGAAAAAATTGACATAAACTAATAATAATATTACAGAACTAGAATTTGAAACACTCTAGCAAGATAATGCCACTTTATTGAAATGATGAAAAATAGAGACTGACTGTTTTCTGTGGTTGAGTTTGGGATTTAGGCACTTCCTACTTTTGCTACTTTTGAGACAAAGAGGAATTTTTTGGAGCATGAACTCACGCAAAATGAATAGTATAGGGGAGAGTGAATTTTTTATGCTAAAATAATATTTAACCAACAACTTGGACTCAATAGATTTACTAATAAAAATGATCAAAATTAGAAATATTATAATTTTGTTGAATACATTATAATAAATTCTTATACAATATAATTAGATTTTTATCACAATATAACTTTATTGAGACGCGCCCTAAGAGCATCCGCATCCTATCTCCTATATCACTATTATCCTTAAATTATAGGAAAAAATTTAGGAAAAAACTCAAAAACTCCCTCCCATCCCATTCCCTATTTTAAGATTTTGTTTTAGGGAATGAACAGTGATTCCCTATTTATCCCATAAATCATATTTTATTAATATTTTATTCTAATAAATAAAATAAATTCTTCTTCAAATCATTTACACTTTTTCTTGTACTCATATTTATTATAATTTAAAATAATAATTTTAAAAATAATTTAAATAATTACTAAAATATTAAAAAATTAATTTTAAAAATATTATCATATCCATAAAAAAATAATTTAAATTTTTGTTTAAAATATTCACTAGAGTAATAGTTCAAAACATAAGAAAAAATATTAGTAGTTAAGTTTGAAAATGGAAATGAGAGAAAAAAGTAATAAAGACAGAATATAAAAATATTATTTTAATATAATAGAGAAAATATAGGAAATAGGATATGGAAGGTAGTTTAAAGATGAGTAAAATTTAGGATAAAATTATAAGGAGTATCCTTTTTAATTAAAATTTAAGAAAAATTTTAGGAAACTGGTCTTATTTATTTTCAAAATCAAAATTCAAAATTTTGAAAACCTCTCATTCCATTATTATACTTTTCTTAAATTCTAATACAAAATAAAATAAATAATTCAACTTTTTCAAATCTCAAAATAAATATAATATTAAAAAATATATTTTAATAATTTTTTATTTAATTTTTTAACTTTAATCTCATCACATCTCATCTTATTTCATCTCATTTTTTAAAAACAAATTAGGCTAATGTGAATGCTTTAAAAGCTTAAAACTTCCAAAGTATAAAACGGACCATCGTTTCCGATGTTGTTTTATAACATGTGGCATTGCTTCTTCCCTGCACCCTTCTCCCAAAAATCTCTCTCCCTCTCTCTCGCTCTCTCTCTCTCTCTCGTCTTTTATTACTCATTCTCCTTTCTTTATTGCCTGAGCAGGTGGGTCACTGAAACTCTGAACTCACCTCGTTAAACAGAGAAACTTCCTCCTCACTCACCTTCGCGTTCTCTCTCATTCTCCAGCCATGGATAGCCCAAGTGTGACTACACAGGTCCGAACCCTCTGCCCCAGTAGCAGTGGAAGACGAAGCAGCTTTTCCGCGTCGCCCGAGTTCGAGTTCTGGATGGTCCGAAACCCGTCTTTCCCACAGCCCAATCTCCTCTCCGCCGACGAACTCTTTGTAGACGGTGTCCTCCTCCCTCTCCACCTTCTCCCCCACCACCACCCGGACCCAACACAAGAGCCTGACCCAGATCCACCCAACTCCACCCCAGCTGTTTCAAACCCAGAGCCAGCACGACCAGAGAGCTCACCCTCGGCAATCACCGAATCAACCGCCGTATTGACCGGGTCGAAGCGGTGGAGAGACATTTTCAAGAAGAGTAGCACGAAAAACCCAGAAGGTAAAGAGAAAGAAAAAGAAAAAGACAGAGAAAAAAAGAAGACGGAGAAAGAAAGAAAGAGCGGCGGCGGCGGCGGAGCGAGCTCGGCCGAGTTGAACATCAATATATGGCCATTTTCACGGAGCAGATCCGCCGGTAATGCTGGGACTCGACCAAAGTCCGTAACCGGGGCTCCGGGTACCCGGAAGGTGAACAGCGCTCCATGCTCACGCAGTAACTCGGCGGGTGAGTCCAAGTCGAAGAAGTGGCCAAGCAGTCCGGGCCGTGGGGGGGTCCATCTGGGTCGGAGCAGCCCTGTTTGGCAGATTCGCCGGGGTGGCGGCTCGGGCGTAAAGAGCTCCGATCTGGCGGCTCGTGGTGCCGAGAGAGCAGCCAAAAAAGAGTTACCGGAGAATCGCAGGAGCAGAACCGCCGCCAACGGAGGAAGTAGCTTGCCGAAAGCGAGGGTTTTGAACTTGAACGTCCCGATATGCATTGGATATGGACACCATTTGAGCTGTGGAAGCGATGAGAATAGCACTATCAGTGGCGGCAATAATAGCCGCCGTATTATAAGCAGTGGTGGCACCGCCGACGGTGGTAAGAGTGGCAACGTTGGAAATGGTGGTAATCTTTATAACCTGCGAAGCCTCTTCACCAAGAAGGTGTATTAAATTGAAAGTAATTAATTAACACTCTCACAGATTATTTCTCTGATAGTTGAGAGATTAATTTTTTATGTTTTCTTTTGTAAACAAATAATTAGTTTGTTAATTTCATGTGTAAAGGTAGCTTTTTTAACCCTTTTTTTTTTTTTTTCCAGATTTGAGTTAGACAATGGTATCCTCCATTCTAACAATGGGGTTCTCATATTACATATATGTGTGTGCATGATTACAAGTCCATGGGTACATGACATCATTATATGCATCATAAATAGCTTTCCTTTCTATGCAATTTAACAGGGGAGTATTGGAAAAGAAAAATAAAGACGAAAGGGAAAAGTGGTTCAACTTTTCTTCCCTTTGAAGTTTGTTGCTTTTACCACCATCTCTTCTTCTTTTTACTAAATTTGTTGCTGTGTTTTTCGAATCTATTCATTAAATTCAATTCCGTCTGAGTTTATTTTGGTAGAATATTCATTTTTAATATTATTATTATTTTAAAATTTTAAAAAAATTAAATTATTTATTATATTTTGTATGAAAATTTAAAAAAAAAATTATTTAATTATATAAGGGTTGATATGTTTTTTAAGTAATTGTTCTTTATGTGTAGTCTTTGTTAGATTTTAAGACAACATAGAGTACATTTTAGGATAGATTTGGAGAGGGAGATGGAGATTATTAGTTTTATATGAAAGTTTAAAATATTATTTTTTAATATTATTATTATTTTAAAATTTGAAAAAATTAATATTTTGTCTAAAAATTTAAAAAAATTATAATAATGAGATGATTATTTTATATATTGTGTTTTGCCAAACCTACCCGAGATAAACCCTAATAAAATGATGGCTCCAACATGCGTCTAACCATTTAAGAGTCAATCCTTGATAAAGTTGATTTTATCGTTCATCTTTCCTGTAAAGGATAGGATACATATTTATTTTCTAAAGTCCAGCCTATACACATTTGAGGATGAGCTGTTTGAACTTTCAGTTTATTCCCTCTTGTGTTCCATCCAGTCTGGCAGTCTTTCACGCTTGTTCTTTGTGTTAATTATATATTTATATTACAAAAAATTATTTGTATTTTACTTTTTTTTAATAATTGTTGGACTTTTAACAAACTGGCATGGGAAGGCAATTTGTTTTCCTTGACCCAATTCAAATGCTCTTGCGATCTAACTGAAATTAATTAATATCCAGTCAAAAAGTCAAACAATTCCAAATTCAACATTCTGAATCATTGTCAGATGCAGCTTGATTTTTTCCAAAGAATAAATTAAATTAAATTGTTCCCTCTGGCTGAAGAGACCACAGTTTTTAAAAACTCCATGGCTGCAAGTCTGCAACCGACTGCTTTGATAAGGGCGGAAGAACAAAGGATTCTGCTGAAGAATGATTGAACAGTCTTCCCTGGATAATACCGAACCTGCAGGCGGGGCATTGATGGCCTTGTTAAACACTCCTTGGGCTGGCTGGAAATTAGCCTCACTTTCCAAATGGATTGGTCATGAGTTACCATATGAATTTGAAAAAGGAAAAATGCGCTCTCTTATTTGTCTTTAGTTTTGACCATTCATGCATCTTAATTTTAACCTTTTTTAGTAGTTAAAAAATTAATAAGCCTCCATTACTCTAATCAGATTTCGACTCTTTCAAAATGTTTATCACCTGCAAAGCATCGACCTCAAGGGTGAACTTTGTAACACCTATTTCCTCGCAGGAAAGAAAACCAAGCATCATAGCATAGGCTTCACCATTAAAGGAATTTGCTCTCAGATTTCTTCTACTTCTGAGGGTACCAATGACTTGGCCAGTACAGTTTCTTAGAATTGCACCATCACCAACTAATCCCTCTGCTACCTTAATAGTTGCATTCCAGTTCAAGTTGTAGTTCCCTTCAAAAGGTCTCGACCATGAAGAAGAGTTAGTATCATTGACCCTATCTAAGCTTGGAGGTTGGGTATCTTGTAAGTTGCTATAAAACTCTAATTCCTTTTTGGCTTTACTGATGAGTAGGTTAGGATGTATGAATCCTTTACCATGAAAAAAATCATTCCTCCTAGACCATAGTAGTCAAGCAATCATGGCCACCTCCGTAAGTTCATTTTGTTGCAGGTTATTAACTAGAAAGCCCCAAGTACCTTGAAAAGAAGAGCATTTGAAGCTCATCTTTTGAATATTCCTACACCCTTGGCCCCATACATGTTTAGCAGCTTCACGACCCCATAATACATACCCTGAAGTTTCGATCTCAAGTTGACAAATAGGACAGCTACTGTCCTCCACAACTTTCTTCTTAAACAAGTTTGACATAGTAGGGAGTGCTTCATTACAAGCTCTCCAAACAAACATCCTCACAACATTAGGAACCTGAAGTTTACAAATAGTCTTCCAGACCTCAGTTTGCAATCTCTCATGAGAAGGACCTCTTTTAGATTTGGACAAAATTTCTCTATGTACATGGTATGCACTCCTCACTGAGAATATACCATTACTTGTACATCTTCAAACCAACTGACCTTCTCTACCACCAAGGCTGATAGGGATAGACTTGATAAGCTCTACTTCTTGAGGTGAGAACAGATTGTCCAGTGAACTATCCTCCACCTTCCCAGGTCAAGGTCAATGAGATCGGCCATCAACACATGTTCTCATTCTCATCCCTTGTAGACTGAATTCTATAGGCATGAGGGTTTGGTATCCTCTTGTCCCCCTAAATACTGACTTTTTTACCAATACCAATCCTCCAAATTAGGCATTCATTCAGTAGCTGTAAACCTGCTATGAAACTCCTCCGAGTGTAAGAATGTCTATACCCCAATCTAGCCTCCATAAGGGTCCCTTTTAGAAAATATTTTTGTTTGAGGATCTTAGCAGTGAGGGAATTTGGGTTTTGAAGCATACACCAACCTTGTTTAGAAAGCATGGCAAGGTTAAACCTCCTGAAGTCTCTGAATCACAATTCACCTTTATCCTTTGCTTGACTCAACTTATCTAACTTAATTCGTTGTATTTTCGAATCATCTTTATTATAGTCCCACCAAAACTTCTTCAAAAATTTATAGTGCATTTGAAAGATAGAAAAAGGAAGGAGAAAAATGTTCATAGTGTATGATGGGATAGCTTGGAGGATAGCCTTGAGGAGGACTTCTTTCCCTATAGCTGAGAGGCACTTAGTTTTCCAGTTGGTGACCTGAGCCCAAGTTCTGTCAATGAAGGAATGAAAAGCAACAGTTTTAGCTCTACTAACTACAACAGGTAACCCCAAATATTTCTCAAAAGAGCCTGAAGATTTAATCTCAGGAATCCTTAAGATAGTTCTCTAAACATCAATAGGAGTATTCCTGCTAAAGAAGATAGAGGTCATTTCTTTATTGAGCACTTGACCAGAAGCTTTCTCATAGATCTCCAAGATCTATAAAACCCTACTCCATTCCAAAGAATTAGCTTTTCAAAATAAGAGGTTGTCATCTGCAAAGAAAAGATGATTAATGTGAATTGGGCCATTGCCAAGAGGTACACTAGAAATGCTTCCTCTTGCCTCAACTTGCTTCAGTAGACAAGTTAGTGATTTTGCACAAGGATAAACAAATGAGAGAAAATAGGATCTCCCTGTCTAATACATCTAGTTGGTGTGAATGATGATCTTAACTCTCCATTCAGTAAGATGGAATAAGATACAGAAGTAATGCAGTTCATAAATAGAGAGATCCACATGTTATCAAAGCTCAGCCTCTCCATAACTGATCTGAGAAAATTCAACTCCACTCGATCATAAGCTTTACTCATGTCGAGCTTAAGTGTTATGTAACTAGATTGACCCTGCATCCAAGAGTTCATTGAGTGAAGAGTTTCTCATATGCTACAAAAATATTGTTTGTGCTTAACCTTCCTAGAACAAAAGCACTTTGATTCATAGAAATTATATCAGGAAGAACAGATTTGTTTACCTTAGCAACAATTTTATAGCTTACACAAGCTTATTGGCATGAAATCAACACTCTCTTAGGCTCCTTCACTTTGGTTATAAGTGTAATAAAAGTATCATTGACACTTTTAAAAGAGCCTCCCTATTAAGAATGTTAAGAGCAAACTTACAGGTATCCTCGCCAATGCTATCCTAATTAACCTGGTAGAAATGAGCTAGAAAACCATCAGGGTCTGGAGATCCAAGAGAATTCATCTAAAAAACAACATCTTTGACTTCCTTTTATGTGAATCTGAGAAGTAATCTAGAGTTCATATTTGTAGTGACTTTAGGTTCCATACCGTGAAAGCATACATTGAAGCCAAATGGATCATACGAAGAGAATAGATGAGAGTAAAACTCTGAGAAAACATCAGCTATTTGATCCAAATCAAAAACCATATAGCCATTTTGATTAGTAATCAACGTGACAGTGTTTGTTTTTCTCCTTTGGTTAGCATGCATGTGATAGAATCGAGGATTTTTTATCACCATATTGTAACCAATGTTGTTTAACTCATTGCTTACACTTTAACTCCTCCTCAGCCAAAAATTGTTCCACTTCCATCTAAAGCTGTTGAATAGTATTTAAATGGTCTCCAGTCCCAGCTCCTTGAAGAGCTGCAATTCTATCCATTTTCCTTCTTATGCTTGATGAGCGCTCCATTTTCTTTCATGAGATCTACTCTTCAGACCCATAGAGCAATTGGACAGCTTATTTCTGATGATTGAACAAACCACCTGTGGTTTTGGTCCATGTTGTTTAAATGGTATTAGAACAGTCTTTTCTTAGAGTCCAAGCAGCTTCATATCTAAATATGAACTGTGTCTTTCTTCATCCTATAAGGGTACTGACCAGCTGGATATGAAGTGGGGAATGATAAGATTTTAGAGTAGGTAACACATGGCATATAGCATCAGGAAGTAGGTTCTTCTACTCTGAATTTGTCAAAACTCTACCAATTCTTTCCTTGGTAAAACCCTTGTTCCTTCTGTTATTAAATCAAGTGAACTTCTGGCCTTCAGTAGTTATAGAGCTTAGAAAGCATAGATCAATAGTTTATTGAAAAGCCTCCATTTGCTTGTAGGGTCTAGCCACTACCCCCATCTTCTCATTTTGGTTTGTGATTTCATTGAAATCACCCATGCAGACCCATGGTGTAGAAGAGGAAGGCTTCAAGGACTTGAGTAGATTCAACTTATGTTCCTCTTCGAAGTGACTAGGTGGCCATAAAAACCAATGAGCATCCAAGGAGAGCCACTACCTTTTTCTTTGATTATGAACCTAATGTGCCATCATGAAAAACTAATAAGCTACACATCAGAATTATTCCTATAAAGCATAGCCAACCCCTCACTACTACGTTTACTATCAACAATCAAACAAATATCATATTTCAAGTAACTTCTAATGACTTCAATCTGAGCTTTTGAACACTCTTGAGGAAAAGTTTGGTTTCAAACCCCGGTAGGTTTCCATAAGGAACACTAGGTTGAGATGCTTCTCTTTTGTCAAAGACTAAGGATTCTAACTGTCTAAGGGTTCCTCAGCTCTCGACAGTTCCAGCTAAGGAGACTCATTGGAGTTGGCAAGGCTGGTGACCAATCTCTGCCATTACATTAGAAAGCTCATCCTCAGAGAGCAACGAGAGCTTACCTCTTTTCGTAGCCGAAACCTTTTCCATTGGATTCCTCTTCACAGTAATCCCACCCAAGGAACTTGGTGGAAGAGTTCCTATATAGACTTCATTCCTAGTGGTGAGTTCCTCAACATCCAAGAGTTGTTTGTTTTTTGCCCTTCTTTTCCATTTCCTAGAGTGGATCGGTGTTGAAACAATCTTATCAACCTCATTATTCACTTGGTACTTTTCTATCACCAACCTTCCAGAATCTGAGTCACTTAGTAAAAAAGCCCCTACTTCTGCGTTTCCCATAATATCCACACCTGGACCAAGAGTAGGGAGGGAATGCATGCTTGGTTCTTTAATAACTACATTGAAATCAATTGCACCCATAAAATCTTCCCCTGATTTGCCTCCTTGACTCAACATAGGATCCTCAACTTCCTTAGATAGTGTCTCGAAAGGAGGCCTTGTTTCCATACCTGGCCTTTGACCCATAATTACTTCCTTTTCCTGTAGATGGAAAGTTGCTAAATCTTCTCTCGGGATCTTGGAATGTCCCTAAGATTCTGCCACCTCTTTAGAATTATTAGACTACTTTCCATAGGTCCTTCGATCTCTCCACATCATCATCTTCAACCTTATATGTTGAGAAATAACCATTCGAATTTGTAGCACCTCTCTTACTACCTTGTACATCCTTGGCCATCTCTCTCTCTCTGTGGTTTGATGCAAGTAACCATGCACCATATTGAGACTCGTTATTGTCATGCATGGATCTTGTTGTAGAAGGTTCCGAGCAACCTGTTACAACATGTTTTATAATACCACATTGAAAGCAGAAAGATGGAAGTCTTTCATATAAAAAAAAAAAAAGCCCAAACTTTACTGCCATTTATTGAAAGGACTCCTCTCATTAAAGGTTTGGTGATGCTAAGAGCAATTTTGACTCTTAAATAAGGCCCCCAACCAATCTCTTCTTCATCCACATCAACTTTCACTACTTCACTAACCATGCTCCCTATCTTTTCACCAATGGCTCTAGTCATGCTGCCAAAAGGAATGTTGTGAAACTGGATCCACATATTTTCCTTGTCGAAAACAATGGTTTTTGGTGCAATGAGACCATCAAACTCATTGAAGTAGGTTATATGATCAAACGTCCATGGCCGTCCTCTCTTCACCTTCTTCATGTCATGGGCACTATGAAACTCAATTAAGAAAAGGTTGTCCCCAACACCTTTGAAGTGTACCCCCTCCCTTTGGTTTCCAAACCTTCAACATTGTGGTCTTGATTGGTTCTGGATGAGTTTGTCCACCACAATAAGGCCAACCAGACAAAGTCTCCCACGTCTAGTCATCACTTCATCCATACAAATATCAACCTGTACCTCCTTCTGTTCAGCCTTAGTCAATCTAAGATTGCCCCACTTCTCTAGAATCTCCTCTAACATCTCAACAACCACTATGTTTGGATAGAACAATGACTGAGGCTCAACCTCCTCAGTTTGAAAAGAAACTAAGAGACTACCTTGCCCATAGCAAGAAAACCTCTTCAACGCACGCTAGGAGACCCCAATAAGTCAAAGAGTTGGTACTATAGTTTGTTTCATTGGTCTCATTCTTAATTCTTTATCTTGATTTATTAACGTTTTATTATTCCTCAATTCTTCTTGTTTTTTTCTTTGGTTGGTGTCAAGTGCTGATTTAAAAATGCACACTCTCATCAAGGGTATTTTTTGCAAATCTACCTTGGTTGGATACAATATATTTTTCTAAAAACTGTTTATTTAATACTCGACAACAACATTACATTATCACATTTGACATGGTATGGTGGAAATTTGATGAAATTATGGTATATAACAGAACTTCTAAAATTGGATGGACAATTCATACATATTTATTCACCGTAATTGATCTTTTAATTTTTTTTCCAACTTTGATTATAACTTTGTAATGATTTGACATCTCGAATTGATGTATTAAATAAACAAGATTTCGTCCTTTTTCAACAACACTCCTGTTGGGTACAGTCGCCGAAGGTAAATGGCGAGTAAACGGCTAACGTAAAAAAAAAAAAAACAGATTAAACTCAACTGGTGATTTTCCTTCGTTTTACGACTCATTTCCTTTAAAATCACAATCGTATCCCAGTCCCACTCCATCCCATCAATTTCATTGTCATCAAATTTTGATTCAAGTTGATCTTAAGTAGTTAAACCCCTATAGTTTCTGCAAATCTCTGCAGCAAAATCGATACTCTTCTTCACTTTTGTAAAGAAACAAATTTTCCTTTAAGCCCTTCAAAGATTTCCACTGGCATGTGGAGCAATATTGCCAAACGAGCTATTTCAAAGTCCCAGAGTTTTGTCCTCAATTCCCACTACCTCAGACGGGTTCATAGCTTTCTAGGTCGTACCTAGAACCCGATCTTCCCTGCATAATTCAGATTTAGGCCTTAAGAGCTTAATGCTTGCTGGAATAATGGGTTTTCGGAAATGGGTTATCATCGACATGACGAGTTTTTTTCACATGAGGACTTTATGCGGAGGCCAAGTTTTGGAATTAGTGGGTTTTGTCCCGGAGGCTATGCGAGTTTGGCCGAGGCTGAGGTAGTTTCGTCTACGGATATGGAGGAGGATGTTTCAGTTGCCAAGGAGGTTCAAGAATTATTGCCGGAAATAAGTAAAGAAGAGAATAGGCAAGTTGATTATAGGCGGCGAAGGCATCAGAAGATGGCGAAGGGAATTGGCCCAAGGAAGGTATCACTTGCCAAGGAGGAGGTAGGTGAAGATTGAGACAGAGGTGTGGGAACAAGCGGTAAAGGAGCATTAAGGAGTTTTTGATGGACATGTGCGCGAAGAAGCTGGCCCTGAATTTGCCAGATATGAAGTCGTTGTTTCTTGGTTGGTTTGAGCCTTTTCAGGACGCCATTGAAAAGGAGTAGCAATTGTGCCGGAAAGGAGCAACAGTTGTCTCGACGAGTCGAGGAAGGGAGCTTCGTGGGGAGGGAAACACAGAGAGGGAGAATGGGGAGGGAAACTAAAAATGTGAGCTGAACGATAAGGAGAGAAGAAACAGGTTTCGGATTTCAAGTTTTGAATTGAACAAAACGAGTCGTTTTGTTTTATGTCACATCACCCGTTTGCATGCCACTTGTACAAGGCGCTTGCAACAAGCGTTTTTCTTTCAATAAATAAAAAGAAAATATGTTCTCCGTACCGATTTATAAATAATAAAAAAAATTCGTTAACTAATATCTCTCAAATTGTAATTACAATATGAAAGGTTAAGGTATTGTTTAAATGTTGAGTTGGATTGAGATGAGTTGAATTTTTTTATGAGTAGTATTAAATTGAGATGATGGTGTGAGTTTTGTGATATCCAACTAAGATGAGTTAAATGTGTTTAGATGTTAAGATAAATTTATATGCATTTATAAGAAGTTGAAAAATGTTGTAGGTCCCGCATGTAAAGAAGTGTTAAATTGAAAAAGATTGTGAGTCTCACGTATAAAGAAATTTTGAGTTGAGATGAATTTAATGATTTGAGAGTTGGATGTTAAATTTAACTTAAAATTAGACTGAACAATTCCCGTTTAGATTCGAAAAGTGTTTTATCTCATCTCATCATTACAATTTTTCTAAATTTCTATACAAAACATAATGAACAATTCAATTTTTTCAAATCTCAATTCAATTTTTTTTTTAATTTTAAAACAATAATAATATTAAAAAATAATATTTTAATAATATATTTTTCAATTTTTATCTTTTATCTAAAAATTTCTCATCTTATATATGAATCCAAGCTAACTCTTAGTTGAAACCTTTGTTTGGATTCAAAACTTATATTTACTCATCTTATTATTATAATTTTTTTAAATTCTCACACAAAATATAATAAATAATTTAATTTTTTTAATTTTAAAATAATAATAATATTAAAATTAATATTTTAATAATATTTTATTCAATTTATTTAAAACTATTTGCGACGCTAAATTCGAAGGTGCCGAACAAACGGGCCTTAAGGTTAACCAAATGGAAATACGGTCAACGGCGGCAATTCACCATTCTCTCGCGCTGACATCCTCAGGACAAATAATATTTGAGCCCAGAGTGTTGCCTTTCGAACCACGCTTCCCGCATGCTCAAACAACCGAGACAACTGGGAAGGAGGGAGGGTGGTAGATCAAAATTTCTCGGTACTCGCTGACAGCCATGGCGTTTTTGGGGCGACTAGTGAGAACATCTCCTGCATGGCGTACTCTTGCCTCGCCGAAAACCGTAACCCCTCTTCGCCCTCGCTCGCGTGTCCTTCCTCTCCGCCTTTACCACAGTAAGCCCAACATTTTGTTCTCATCCGCGTGATTGTAGTGCCCTTTTGTGCCTGGTTTGTGTTTCAATAGTATCGCATCTTTTTATTTCGCTTGACCATGTAACACTAGTGTATGATCATACTAAGTTTTTACTAATTCAGTAATTCTGGTGGTTTTGGGTCGTTTCATGTATATCGAAGTGTTCTTGGTTCAATTTAGAGTAATGTTCGGATTTTTCACATTTTTTTAATTATCCCTGCTGATACTGGATAATGTACTAATTTATGGTTAGTAACGAACCATGTAGGACCTACTGACCACCAGAGTCAATCTAATGCATCTGAAGTTCTGCCAAAGAGATCGGCACCTGATGCTTGGGGACCATATTCTGTTTTTCCATGTGTCTTGGCTGGTTTGTTTGGAGTTGGAGTGCTTGAATCGGCTTATGCAGATGGTGATGAGGTTTGTGAATTGCTTTGTTGATCATAAGACATCGGTTGTGAAGTTTCCCCTCGTTCTGTCATTTTTCATTTTGAAAAACCAACCAGTGCCGCTCAAATTGATCGTGTGTGTGTGTGTGTGTGTTTCTTGAAATGTGTGTACTCTGTGAGTTGTTGCTATGTTGAAGCTGCATTCTGTGAATTTAGTTTCTGCAAAACTTGCTTTGTTCAGGCTGCTTTCAAACCTCCTTTGCCATCAGAATCTTCTCCAAGTTATAAGGTCTTGGAGGAAACTGCCAAGAAAGAACGACAGCGGATTGAAGAGTTGCTTAGAAGTAAAGGAATGCAACGTGGTTCTTATCCTCGCTTTACTGTGGCAGTTAACGGCCAAAAGGTTGTTGCATTTACTACTTTAGACAATCCGGTATTAATTGCAGGTTGTCTAGTGGCCTCTGTTTAATACTACTTCACGTATAAGCTCATTTAGCCGATAGAGATTTTCTTTGACCTTGGGGAATATTTAATATTATTAATGGGGAGGGAAAAGCTCAATTCAAAAGTAATTACTCTGTTGTTAGTCCCTCTACATCAGGGGATTCAAAAATTGATATTCTTGGAGTCATAACATGACAAAACTAACTTAGCTTGCTTCTCTAAGATCACTTTCTTTGAGAGCATCTATTCTCTCTTGAACTTTGTATTTTTTAATTATTGGAAGCAAATGTTTTGGCAGATTTTATATGAGGTTGATCTAGATTATTCTAAGTTTTGATGCAGTTTCTTTTCATGTAAAATCCATAGTATGAGATACTTCAAAATGTATTTGACAGAAGCATGTGTTGCATTTTAGGTCACCATCAAATTCCAAATTCCTCCTGCTTGTGAAGTTTCACAGCTGATTGCAAACCTTGTTTCACATCTTGGACTGAAAGTTGAAGACTGTGGCAGCAGCTCAGATATGTTATTGCGCGCTTGGGACAGGTTGAGTCAGACTTAGTGTCCTTCAGTTTCTTTTTGTATTTATTAACTGCGAGCTTATGCTTTGTGGTTCACACAATTTAATTCATTGTATCTATGTTAGTCATTTTCATTAGTTGAAGTGAATTAAATAATGCTTTCTCGTTCATATGAACTATTGCAGTGCAGTTGCTTGGCAACTAACACTTAATCCTCTCGAGAAAAGGAAGGAAGTTGAAGGGGATGTGGGGTATTCAAAAGATATAAATTCACATAATGCAGATCTATGCATCCTCATATTCCGTTCACTCGTTAGCTCAGAAAAAGCTGTTAGTATTCATTTGGTTTAGTTGATGAAACCATTATCCTATGATGTTTATATTACTGATTTCTTGCTTTCCGTATATGTCGCAAATAAAACATTAGTCATTTATGCGAATTATCTGATTTGTTAGGGTGAAATTGCAGGAAATTGAATTCATAAAGCAGGGGAGCTTGACTCCCAAAGAGCTTGATGCTTTCGTGTCTGTTTTAGAATTAGCAGGTCGAAAGTTGGCACAAAAGAAGACCTTAGAAAGAAGACCAGGGGAAGGTACCACATGGGTGCCATCTGTGAAAAACTCAGTTGCTGACCACAAGTCCATGGGATTGAGAATTTACGGACTCGATGAACCCCGTGGTTATTCCCCAAACAAAGAGATATCATGGGACAATATTGCTGGTTATGATCAGCAGAAACGGTATGTGAGGACTTTGGTTTGTTGCATTCATTGTTGCTATCTTTATTCAAACTTTCCTAAATCACTGCAGTTGTTAGCTTGCCATTAAAAATTTAAGAGTTATAATCTTAATAATGTGAGATCTCATACCTATTTCGTTCAACCAAGCCCTACTTTCCCTTTTGTGTAATGTTTAAGACTATGCAAACGTGACTAAAATACGTGAGCTTGCTTTTTTAAGAAATTTTCTCTTCCAATAATTTGAAACAGAATATGACTGCTGAATCACATAATAAGTTATATGGATGGCAATGTTTTGGAGTGGCATATCTAGGTATAAGACCCAAGGAAGCCCAAGTTACATCTAGGCCTATATTCCAAAAGGATTAGTTAAGGTTATAATTGGAGCCACTTGGAATTATAGAAAAGCCCATTCCGTTTAGGCTGAAATTGGCTCATTTTTTAATGCCCCAATTGCTTGGAGGGAGAAGTTTTTGCCTCTTACATCTATTCCAAAGGGCATTAATGGTAAGCTTGATTAGTTCTTTTGGAGTATAGGTCTAGATGTGGTTTGGTCTTTGCTTTGGTTCGTTATACTAGGTATTCCATGTGGGGCATGTTATCTAAATCTTCTATTTGCACGATTTCAAGGACTGGGTATAATCGAGTAAAACTAAATCAGTTAAGTCCATTTTAGTTTGATTATTGTTATTTCCTTGTTCTCATGATCTCCACCAAAAAGTGCATGTGTGGTTAGTATGTTGATTGAATTTACTTGCACATGTATTCTCCACCATGTTTTATATGCTTTTGTGTGCTGAAATATTAAGTCTCTTCTTTTTAGTTTGTCGACATGTGTTTGAGAATATATGCATCCACGCTTCTCCTTATAGAAGTTCTTATATATCCCTATTTTTTATTGCCGCTCATGCAGAGAGATAGAGGATACAATATTGTTGGCTCTGCAAAGTCCTAAAGTATATGATGATATCGCTCGCGGGACTCAGCGCAAGTTTGAGTCAAACAAGCCTCGAGCTGTGCTCTTTGAAGGACCATCAGGCATGCCCTTTTAGCCCCGAATAACTTAATGAATGATGATGGTGTGAATTGATCCACTTCTATAGAATATACAGAATTACATACAAAGAAATACTTTTTCGCTCTATTATTTTTTTAAAATTGTTGTGGCAAGTCTCTGGAAGATGCATGGAAACAAGGCCTCGTTTGGTTACACAAATAAGAGGAGATGAGATGAAAGTTAAATAAAATATTGTTATAATATTATTTTTTAATATTATTTTTGTTTTGGGATTTGAAAAAGTTGAATTGTTTTTGTATTTTGTGTGCAAGTTTGGAAAAGTTATGATAATGAGATGAGATGAAATGATTTGTGAAAACAAACAAGGCCTAAAGCAAACTAGGTGCATAGGGAATCAAATTAATGTTATGCACCAGAGAAATGAAAGACTGTTGAGTTTGGCTAGTGAGGTATTTTGTGAATAGTAGTGAAAAAGTAATTATAGAATATTGAATAGTAGTAAAAAGTAGGTAAAAAGTAATAATAAAATAATGAATAATAGTGAGGTATTTTCAGAATACCTTGACACCCAAACTAGGAATAAGAAGATAGAGGATACCGAATTTTTGGGTAATTTCAAAAGCAAGCTTCCCAACTTTTTCAAGCTAATATTTTCCTTATTCCTTTATTTTATTGGGACATATGATTGAAACACTAGTTGCAATATTGGATTTTGATGCATATATCAGCATGTCTTTCAAATGAAAGAAAATTGCTTATAATTCTTGGATTTATTTTGTTTCTTGTTGGGGGACTTATCAAGTCTCCCA